>JAMWET010006147.1:137500-150000 GCA_024036415.1 Prochilodus magdalenae
CATCCTCACACAGTTCCTGCAGATGGTGCGGTAGGGGTGGAGGTGGAGGGACACCAGGTCTTCTGGACGTGTGACTACACACCGTTCACCTCGGTGCTGACCACGGTGCCTCCACACACGGGTTCGTTGGGCGTCTCCACCAAGACTAAAGCGGGACTCGTCACTGAAGATGACCCGCTGCCATTCTGAGTCACTCCATGACAGTCTGGTACGACACCACTGCAGTCTTTGGTGACGGTGACGTGGTGTTAAGGACAGTCGTGGTAACGGTAACGGTCCGCTAACAGGAGGACTGATGGAGGACACCACTGCTCTCTGGAGGTCTGTAGTGGTGGAGTTGGGTCAGTCAGGTACAGAGATAAGGCCCGTCCGTTCGCAGCATGTCCTGTGGGCTGACTCCAGGTCAGTTATCGGTTGAATACAGGTGGAACAGATTATGCTGGTCTTTACTGATGTGCTGATTAACCTCAGGTACTGGTTCTTTGGCCCAGGGTTTGTAGTTATGGAGGGTCTGATCGTGTCCAGTGTGAGCAGGCTCAGTGAGGTTCCTCTGCTCCTCTGGTGCTCCTCAGACTCCCTGAGTGTGCACTTCTAACCACAGCTTCCTGCCCGGTTTGCTGATGTTTCCCATCAGCTCTAAATTCAGCCGTGACCTTCGTCACTGTTCCTGCTGCAGGCCGTGCGAGCGTCCTTGTGAGTGAAGCTCACTTTCATTGTGACTGAAAATCGAGGTCACCTGGGCCTACCCACCGGCGGCGCCTCTGCCGCCTGGAACGCACTACCGCCACGCCGCATGTGCTCGGTACTGATCTTAACGGTGTGAGTTCTGCAGACCCGTACACACGGTATTAGCACACTGCGCTGTCTCCAGGAAGTGGTGACCCGCTGCTGTTGCGCCACCACGCCAGGCTGCTGTGGCTTTCTTACAGGATTCTCACTTATAAATCTGCAGCTGTGGCGACCGCTAAAGGTCCAGCTCACCCTTACTGGACCTGCCATCGCAGCGGCCCGCGCATCCTCCTCCGCCAGGTTTCACAATTTTCCAGATGAGAAGCCCCGCCCTTTTGGTTTCCCATTGCATTGTGGGGCATGTTTGATGTTTTGACAGGTTCTAGGTGTGCATTGTGGGTTTTTGAGTGTACTCAACTTTGATGTTCTTACCTGCACTCCTAGTACGGAGTGCAGAACCGGGACGCACCTGACGTCTCTGGGCATGAATAAGAGCACCTGCACCCCTTACCTGTCTCCCCTCGTTTATCGAAAACACCACCCACTACCGATCCTCCTTCCAGCTCACAACAGAACCCACCTGAGAGTGCCTCAGAAGAGGCTGCAGGAGTCTGGCAACGTGTATCAGCATGGCTACAACTTCAGAGTTCACACAGTGGAGGCTATGAAGGTAGATGGTGTTCTACTCCAGTCAGAGGTTCTAGTGTACAGGTGGAGCTATCTTCATGGTGTACTGGAGATACCCGGATGGTGTTCTACTCCAGTCAGAGGTTCTAGTGTACAGGTGGAGCTATCTTCATGGTGTACTGGAGATCCCTGGATGGTGTTCTTCTCCAGTCAGAGGTTCTAGTGTACAGGTGGAGCTATCTTCATGGTGTAATGGAGATACCTGGATGGTGTTCTACTCCAGTCAGAGGTTCTAGTGTACAGGTGGAGCTATCTTCATGGTGTACTGGAGATACCTGGATGGTGTTCTTCTCCAGTCAGAGGTTCTAGTGTACAGGTGGAGCTATCTTCATGGTGTACTGGAGATCCCTGGATGGTGTTCTACTCCAGTCAGAGGTTCTAGTGTACAGGTGGAGCTATCTTCATGGTGTACTGGAGATCCCCGGATGGTGTTCTACTCCAGTCAGAGGTTCTAGTGTACAGGTGGAGCTATCTTCATGGTGTACTGGAGATCCCTGGATGGTGTTCTTCTCCAGTCAGAAGTTCTAGTGTACAGGTGGAGCTATCTTCTTGGTGTACTGGAGATCCCTGGATGGTGTTCTTCTCCAGTCAGAGGTTCTAGTGTACAGGTGGAGCTATCTTCTTGGTTTACTGTATCCCATCATGCCCCGCGGCCTCACCAGCTCTCAGCCTGCTCCACCCAGAGAAAATGGCGGTTTGAACACATGCAAATGATGGTTCCCTCCAGTTTAGCGGTTCTCGATAAAGACTTGCGTTTCTTCCTGTGCTCGTTGGCGTATTGACCAACTTGGAGTGAAAACCGCTTCCACAGAAGTTGCAACACTATTTGCGCAGTGCCAGCGGAAACCCTGCGGAGGGACTCTGGGAGGCGAGGGGCCGAGGGTCTGGGTTGGAAGCAGGGTACGGTGCACTTGGGTCCTGGGTACTGCTCTTCATTGGCAGCGTACCGGACACTCTCCAGTCTACGTATCCTGACACGGCTCACCAGGAGGCCTGAACGCCCAGTTACGTAAGACATAGCTGAGATTCTTCCACACCCAGCACACACACTGGCGAACAGTGGGCATTCGGCCAGCTCCTCTGACCCTGCTTGTGTGCCCGCGTAACGGATCCCTGTGACACAGCACGACTGGAGCAGCTTCTCAGCCAGGCTTAACTGGGCCTGCTCCCGTGGGCTTAATGATCATAATTAATTTAGCGGAGGCTGAGGCGATTGCTAAGCGTGCAGGGAAAGCATCCATTAGGGCTGTCCCCACAAACCCGCCCGCCGGAGCCGCCAGGCTGGCGCAGCGTAACCTGCAGACCCTGTATTGGTTCCTCAGAGAGACACCACTCACCAGTTCGGTCGTAGAAGCTGGTTTAGCTGGCTCTGCTTCTTCTCCACCCAGATAACCCGAACACATTCAGTGGTGTTGAGGTTCTGAGACCATGCTTCTGAGAACACCAGCATCTTCCTTGTTTCATGCGTGTCCTCCTTCTTGAACAGCTACACCTCCTTTCAGACCCCCATAGTGTGGAGGTGTCTTCCCACAATGGAATAAGGATGGACAGAAACTCATGTGGAGGTTCTCAGCTCTGGAGCAGGAGTGGAGCTTGATGTTCTCCTCTCTCTCAGAGATGAAGGTGCTGTTGGTCAGAGGGGCACAGTGTTGGTGGGTCTCCCGGGTCTTCCAGGTGGTTGTTAGGAGTCATGTTTTCTCTCATTGTTTTATTTAATGGGTGGAAAAGAATTCGGAGTGTGCAAACTAACAGCAGTACACAATGGCTCTGAGGCACGGTAGTGTACGGTAGTGTTCTCGGTAGTGTACGGTAGTGTTCTCGGTAGTGTACGGTAATGTTCTCGGTAGTGTACGGTAGTGTTCTCGGTAGTGTACGGTAATGTTCTCGGTAGTATATGGTAGTGTTCTCGGTAGTGTACGGTAATGTTCTCGGTAGTATACGGTAGTGTTCTCGGTAGTGTACGGTAATGTTCTCGGTAGTATACGGTAGTGTTCTCGGTAGTGTACGGTAGTGTTCTCGGTAGTGTACGGTAGTGTTCTCGGTAGTGTACGGTAGTGTTCTCGGTAGTGTACGGTAGTGTTCTCGGTAGTGTATGGTAGTGTTCTCGGTAGTGTACGGTAGTGTTCTCGGTAGTGTACGGTAGTGTTCTCGGTAGTGTTCTCGGTAGTGTACGGTAGTGTTCTCGGTAGTGTTCTCAGTAGTGTACGGTAGTGTACGGTAGTGTTCTCGGTAGTGTACGGTAGTGTTCTCGGTAGTGTTCTCGGTAGTGTTCTCGGTAGTGTACGGTAGTGTTCTCGGTAGTGTACGGTAGTGTTCTCGGTAGTGTACGGTAGTGTACAGTAGTGTTCTCGGTAGTGTACGGTAGTGTACGGTAGTGTTCTCGGTAGTGTACGGTAGTGTTCTCGGTAGTGTACAGTAGTGTACGGTAGTGTTCTCGGTAGTGTACAGTAGTGTTCTCGGTAGTGTACAGTAGTGTTCTCGGTAGTGTACGGTAGTGTACGGTAGTGTTCTCGGTAGTGTACGGTAGTGTTCTCGGTAGTGTACGGTAGTGTACGGTAGTGTTCTCGGTAGTGTACGGTAGTGTTCTCGGTAGTGTTCTCGGTAGTATACGGTAGTGTTCTCGGTAGTGTACAGTAGTGTTCTCGGTAGTGTACGGTAGTGTTCTCGGTAGTGTTCTCGGTAGTGTATGTTAGTGTTCTCGGTAGTGTATGTTAGTGTTCTCGGTAGTGTTCTCGGTAGTGTTCTCGGTAGTGTTCTCGGTAGTGTTCTCGGTAGTGTACGGTAGTGTTCTCGGTAGTGTACGGTAGTGTTCTCGGTAGTGTACAGTAGTGTTCTCCGTAGTGTACGGTAGTGTTCTCGGTAGTGTTCTCGGTAGTGTTCTCGGTAGTGTACGGTAGTGTTCTCGGTAGTGTTCTCGGTAGTGTACGGTAGTGTTCTCGGTAGTGTCCTGTTCCTGTAGTAGGGAGCGATCCAGATTGCAGCTCTGGGTAGCAGCTGTTTAACACCTGCACACTGGTGTTGGGTCGAAGCTGTGATGTTTACTGAAGGGGGATATTTAGCCTCCTGGTGAGAGAACTGAACCGATTGGATTGTTTCTGGGTTGGTAGTAACACAGCAGGATGTGGCGACGCCATAGCGACGGAACCGTAGAGCCGGTCGGCTATCCCGCTCCACGGCCCTGCAGTGGAGAGGAGACGGTTCGGGGCAGATCTGTAGTTTGTCTGGATGCCGCTGGGCGAAGGTTCCATATTCCCCGCTAGCAAAGTGCTCTACAATTAGATTCCCTCCCTCGTCCGCCGACATCCGATCTCAGAGTGACTCACGACAGGCCTTACTGTGGGACGGGGCGTGTGTTCAGCATCCTGCTGGTAGTGCTGCTGAAATTGACCGCGGCTGTGTTCAGGGCTCCACTGCCTCTGCAGCAGCCTCCATCTCATATCATCCTCGGCCTCCTGCTGGCTGCTAGCCGGGATGCGCCTCCGTGCTCCGTGCTCTGTCCTGAAAGAGCGCCATGACCGAGTTTGGGTCCTTTCCCATCACGACTGTATGGAGTCACCGGTGTGTTATATACGTGTGCTGTGTTTACGTTAGCCCTTATTGATCAGTATAGCCGATACCCCTGCCGTTACTGATGCATGAGCTGCGTCGTATTTCTGAAAGCAAGCAGGGCTTAGGGTAGGAATGATGAATCAGCGTCTGCGCGTGAAAACAAGTGCCGTACCAGCATCTCATTTACATGTCATCTACATGAAGCACGCCTTAAATCATGCATATTCATTAGTAGGGAACCAGTAACAGCTTTTGACAGCTTCCGAGCCGGTGAGTGTGCTGCTCCCCCTACTGGCCGAACGCTGTAATGTCAAAATTCCAATGACTGGTAAAAATCATGAGACTGTTTTTATAAGATTTCACGTGTACAGCGTGTACATCATTGCAGTGTATGACACGTGCTGTGTTCTGTATAGTTGATTTTGTGGGCGGAGTCAGCAGTACTAGCACGGTGTAGTATGCATTTAAATGGAATGTGGAATAGTTGGAAACGTTTGTTTACACCGGTGTGCATGTGAAATAAGTATGTCCGCTTGCCGTGCGCCCAGTGTATTAGGATTTATTACGATTGTGTATGTGGAGGTGGGCGGTGCTTAGTCCGGAAGCTGAAGTCCGAGGACAGCACATTAAACCAGCATGGTGGAACGTGTTCTTCACGTGCAGGCTGTACCTCCTGCTTCGAGGGCGTATATCTCCCCGTCCAGAACCAGCTGTTTCAGCGCCGTGTTCAGTCCAGAGGGACCGTCGCAGACCGAGATTACACGCAGGACCCCTCACAGGTGTTCCCTCTGTCCGTATGTAGGTGGACTGTTATACAACAGCACATTAAGGTTCTTGGCTACCTGTGGTGGTTCCAGATTCCGGATCTCCCGCTCAGATCGAACAGCGAGTGGTTTTAATGCTTCACGTTTCAGCTCATTAGAAGACTGACGCCTCCTGTCGAATGGGCTCATCCACGAGCACGTCACCGGGGGGTATGATGGTTCCCGAGTTCAGCTCAGTGCAGTTCATTGGCCAGTGCCACGCCCCTTTTGTCACTTGCGTCACAGGTTCCAGTGGTTCTGGAACGGCACAGATTTTTCCGAACAACGGCCTCTTTTTGTGATGGAAAAGTGCAGGACGGTTCGAGACTTTGGCACTGGCACCATGTTGGGGGAAAGGGCTCATGGTGACCCCTGGTTCCCACCATCACCACCACCATCACCACCACCACTGTAAAGAGCACGGGAAGTACATCCCTCCACATTGTTCAAACCGTGTACGTCAATCAGCAGGATTCCTTTCTAACCCCGACAGACATGGAGACATGAGGAGAGCCGAAGGGTGTCGGGTCTGCTAGTATGAGTGCGGTGTGACCCCGTGTCCCGTTAGCCGGATTGCGTGGTTATAGAAGTGCATTATTGCTAAGAGAGTGACTCATCACAGGACAAGCTGAGACGGAGGCGCAGAGGAAGCTGCTGGCGCTGGTGTAGTCCGGGTAATGTGATAAGGGGCTGTAAACGGTGGTCCGAGTGTCTGAGAGGGGATGAGGACCGCGTGAGAGCTCGTTAGTCTTATTGAAGCAGGTGCCGGCTGCGGTAGCAGCGCCGTGTGTTTACGGGCGGGGTGCGGGGTAGAACAGCTGGAGATGAGGAAAGACTTCCACGTTGAGTCACCACTGCACACCCTGTGCTTATTCACGCTGAAGCTTGCGCTAACTGAGCCGTGGAAAGCCACGTCTTCCTCTTCTTCTCCGCACCAGACACGCCGACAGGAAATCTGGCCTGGGTGAGACACGTACACACGGCAGGCGGAGCTGACCTCTGAGTGGTCTCGGATACACATACATAGATGCTGCTTTAGGTTCAGACGGGCATGTCAGCGGCACCGCCATTATGGTCCAGGCAACATCCCTGCCGGACAGCGTTACAGAGTGGCAGGGAAGATAAAGGGGACCAGGATCAATAACTGGTGATGAACTTAGACTGATATGATCAATATTTACTGAGCTACACATACAGAAGTCCTCCACACACGGATTCGTTGGTCGTCTCCACCAAGACTAAAGCGGGACTCGTCACTGAAGGTGACCCAGAAGGTGACCCTGAAGGTGACCCAGAAGGTGACCCAGAAGGTGACCCTGAAGGTGACCCTGAAGGTGACCCGAGTGTGGGGATCTAAAGGTGCTGTAGTCGTCCTGTTCATTTATCTACAGGGATTGTTAATGCTACACACGACACACAATTCCTTAATCGTTAATCAGAATTCCGTAATCCTGATCGATATTCACATTAGATTAGCACCTCAAAACTTTAACATCAGGTGCAGACCGGATACTCTTCCACTAGTCAGACAGCTGACCACAGCGCGGTCACAGATCAGACAGCGCGGTCACAGATCAGACAGCGTGGTTACAGATCAGACAGCGCGGTCACAGATCAGACAGCGTGGTCACAGATCAGACAGCGTGGTCACAGATCAGACAGCGCGGTCACAGATCAGACAGCGCGGTCACAGATCAGACAGCGCGGTCACAGATCAGACAGCGCGGTCACAGATCAGACAGCACAGTCACAGTAGTGTCTGGATTAATCTAGATTAGCGTGTGCCTGAGGATGATAAAACTAATTTGGTGAAAGCTGGTTGAGTAGTAAAGATTATGGGCAGTTTAGTGATGAGACCTCGTCATGTCCCACTACACCTGTGTGTGTGTGTGTGTGTGGGTGTGGGGGTGTGTGTGTGGGTGGGGGGGTAGTAGCGGGATGATGCTAACTAGCTCCTCATACCTTCCATCTACTGTTAGATCAGAAGCTCAGCTCCAAACCCGCCATGAGCATCAGTGAGAGCCACAGTGACAAAGAGAAACTCCCTAAGAGGAAGAGGAAGTAACCTCAAGAGGAACCAAGAAGCAAAAGAGGAACCCCTGGTGACAATATCATAACAAGAGCGGAGGATGAGATTTTGTACTTCATATACAATACAGAACAGGGAGAAGGAGAGAAGGGCAGCCTGTGATTGGACGGATATGTATGTAATGAGTGTTTTAAACCAAATGTCTTAAAAATGGATTACATCATCTTACATATTGCTCCTTTAAATTATCTTTCATATTGCTCCTTTAAATTATCTTTCATATTGCTCCTTTAAATTAGCCTAAATAAAGCTACTTTAAAGGACCTTTTGAAAAAATTGCGATTAATATAGAATATTGAATGTAGAGAGAAGGACACGTGATTGGACGGGAGTGTTTAGATGACCTGATGATAACCGATCACTACCGTTAGAGTCCTATCAGTGTCACAGCAGGACTATGAGCATCAGTGGCCAGTCTTACATGCAGTCTGATAATCTGTTACTAATCCAAATAATAACTCTGGGGGAAACGAAAACTTCCATATTAACCCTCTGCTGGAATAGACTAGTCCCCTGGGCGCGGGAGCTGAAACGGTGATTAGCGGCTGCACTGCGGCGTCATGTCTGATAACACTCAGAGAGTGCGCTTTAGTGGACGAGTGTGCCTGCATACATCAGCACATCAATCTAAACACGGCAAACATCGGACACTGCCAGGACACTGCCAGGACACTGCCAGGACACTGCCAGGACACTGCCAGGACGCAACCCGGGTAGTACACAATATAATATATAATATAAAACAGAACACAACAAAATAAAATAAACTTTAACCCCAGCAGTGACACTGAGGTGTCCAGCAGCACTGCTGTGTCTGATCCACTCACACCAGCACCACCCATACTAACACACCACCACCACGTCAGTGTCACTGCAGTGTTTCTGATAAAGTAGGAAGGCGTCCAGCCTTGCAGACAGGCAGCTCCGTGTATTTCTGACAGGGAGTCATTGTGGATTCTCTCGGCGTCTCCGCCGGGCGGATGAGCAGGCCTCGGCTCCTCCGGGGAAAGGGATTAAAGGTGGGAGTGAAGCGCACAGTTAAACGGAATATGGAGCGTGTCAGGATAACGGCGGACAGGAATAATGCTCTGTGCGGTCTCGTGTGGCCAATCAGAGACCAGAGAAATTACTAATGGGATGTGGAAGTGACTCTGAAGACGCCTGATCTCATACCTGTTCCAATTAGGCCTGATGATGAACATGCTTACCGGCACCATAACGCACCGTACCACGGTGGGCTTTACTGCTCGGCGGTGACCACTAGTGACTGATCACATGAACCTGCGCTGCAGGCCAGTGTGTTTAAAGTGGTTGTACCTTCAGGCTCCTGCAGGTGGCGCTGTACGAGGACGATGGGGCTATAAACCCCTGTGGGGTGTGAGTGACGGGATCCATAGATTGGGAGGAGGTGCTACAGTGCAGGGAGTGTCTCGTTCCATGTGTGGAAAATGGCTCCAGAGCAGATGTTAATGATTGGCTAAAAGGAGGGACTGCATGTGGGCGTGGCTAAAGACCATAGTGTGAAGGAAGTAGCTGAATCTGCAGGTGTATGGAAGCGTACTGTCCCCACGGTGAGCTGAGCAGAACCGTTCTCTGGTTAAGCTGTACCACCTCTGCTGCAGATCGGGTTCCTCAGACGGTTATGTGGTTCTCTGCTAGGACGCTCCAGACAGCATGGTCAGAAAGCTGATGGGTGAAGTGCTGAGTCAGGTGCCCAGTTACTCAGAGGGCATGCAGTCTGCCGAACCGGGATGGAACCACCGGATTAAGCCTGGTCTAAAACAATGCCCCCGCTGGTGGGTAAGCCTGGACGTGGCAGCAGCGGAGGAGGCCCTGACTGCACCTGATCCTGTGGGTGTTGCTATATAGGGAGCCGGTGCCCCTCCTCCCGGTTCCTCCCACTCGGCTCCGTCCTGGAGGGACACTCTGGTGTTTCCTGTTCCAGTCTCACAGTTGCAGAATCACCTCACACTCATGGCTCTGTAACAGTACCATACAATAATGGTTGCTAAGGTGTTGCTAGGTGGTTGCCAGGGTATCCCAGGTGGATGGTAAAGTGTTACCAGGCTGTTGCTAAGGTATATTGCAGGTGGGTGGTAAAATATTGCTAGGCAGTTGCTAGGGGATCTCAGACGGATGCTAGGGTGTTACTAGGCGGTTGCTAAGGTAAACCCCAAGGTGGATATTGAGGTGCGACTAGGTGATTGCTAGAGTGTCCCAAGTGGTTGCTAAGGTGTTGCTAGGTAGTTGCTGAGGTGTACCTTAGGAGGGTGCTAAGTTGCTGCAACAGGGTTGCTTGGGTAACCTAGGTGGATGTTAAGCATTGATAGGTGGTTGCTATGGTATATCCATGAGATCGTCTGGCAAAGGAAATGGAATTGTGTTCTGGAATTGTGTGTGTCCGTATGTGTGTGGGAGTTCCTCACACTGAGTGTATGATCACACTGCCCTTACGTATCCATTTCCTTCTGCTCCATCAGAACTTGTACCAGAACCGGTTTCTCGGGCTGGCGGCCATGGCCTCCCCGTCTCGCTCGTCACAGGGCCGGCGCCGGAGCAAGGACCCCATCCGGCACAGCTTCAACCCGGAGCACTTCCCCAACGTGGACTTCCAGAACGGTGTGGCCGAGGAGCTGACGGCCACCCTGCCGCGCTCCACCAGCGACACGGACCTGGTGACCTCCCACTGCCGCTCCACGCTGACCGCCAGCACCTCGCACTACGCCATTGGCCAGTCACCAGACATCACCCTCACCTGGGACATCAAGGAGGAGGTGGATGCCGGAGACTGGATCGGCATGTACCTTATTGGTGAGTAGCCAAAGGGAAAGAGAGGAGGTAGAAGAATTAAAGGGCCTGTATTAAAACTGGAAATGAAAAAAATGTTAGGGTTCTGACATCACAACCATGAACACGATTATATGTGCCCGCCCCATTCAGTCTACCGCAGTCCAGTTTTCCCTCGTCTTGTTTTTTGGGAATGGTTTAAATCCGTGTTTCTGTGTTTCTGTGTTCTGCGTTCGGTGTTTTGTGATGTCATATAAACCTGAGTCATTTCCATACACTCCCCCGAACAGCCTACAGCTCCACCCAGGCCAGACTGCTTTAATCACGAAGACACAAGACATAACAGCCAATCAGTACAGAGCTCATTTGCTCATCAGTCTTAAAGGCACAGTAGCATCCTCTTTAAGGGATACAGGTGGAGGTGGTCGTGTAAAGAGGCTGATTTAGGACCAGCTGGATTCAGCCTGTGCTCCATTCTGCTGATCACAGCTAAACTCATTAAAGGGCCGGTACTGTAGTGAAACCTGCGGGACCGGAGAGCATGGGCCCTTTAACGAGGCCGTGTTGGGAGTTGTGGAGTGAGTGAGTGCTGAAGCGAGATGGAAGCCTGAGGCTGAGTGCTCCCTCTTGGCTGCTTATGCAGATGGTTTGGTCGTGTGCTGCTGCCTGTTCTCGTTTATTACCTCCTCTACAGGTGTTTATTTATTCATGTGGTTTATTCTGTACGTGTCTTATAAGCAAATTGTGACGCGGTTGTTTGTATTCGGTGCTGTGTGTGACAGCCTGACTACGACAAACCCCTCACGCATACAGAGTCATGGTGTTGTAGCTGATTAATGAAGACGTTAAATTAGATTTAATATAGAATCAGAGAGAGAGAGAGAGAGGGAGAGAGAGAGAGAGAGAGACAGAGAGAGGGAGACGGAGAGAGAGAGAGAGAGAGAGAGAGAGAGGGAGAGAGAGAGAGAGAGAGAGAGAGAGAGAGAGAGAGAGACAGAGAGAGAGAGGGAGACAGAGAGAGAGAGAGAGAGAGACAGAGAGAGAGAGAGACAGAGAGAGAGAGACGTTACTGAGAGGGTTTTGGGTTTTTTAGGTTTTGGTTGGAAACTAAAGGGTTAAATTGTCTCTGTGGGATGTGGGGTGGTACAGTCAAGCTGCTCTCCCATTGGTTAGGACTTCAGGAGCTGAACTGAAGGCCTAACAAACCCCTAAGTGCTTATTACCGCCATGATGAGAAAACCTCAGGTGTCCAGAATGGGCATGTTACAGGTGTGATGTGGAGGGGTGCGGATAAAGGACCCTGTTGAAGCTACTCTGTGTGACATTTGGAGACCCCTCTGGTGGAAATGTGTAATTGCATGCAGCAGCTTTTCAAAGAGAACTCGGGGTAAACTTGGTGAAGGTGGTCCGTCTGGGGATGGGAGTGGATTATCCAGTATTGATCATCAGTGTGGTTATAATCTCAGACCTGAACCTGATGGGCTGACGGAGCTGCTGACCCAGCACTGTTTGAATCACCGTTTCAGGTGTGCAGGTTCTAGCTTCTTCTCTCTCAGTATGGGAATCCTACATAGTGCAGGACGTTAGTAAAATCGGATTCTATTAGAAGTGGATGGTTTCAGTTTGTCCAATCCTCCTGAAGTTCATTGGGAGATTAAAGGGCTGCAGGGATGAAGGAGAACTGGATGGTGCACCTGGAACTAATTCCCATTAATGTAAACCACCCAGAACTGTAACCGGCCGTGTTCAGATCCTCTGCAGTCTGACTGGAGGCAGGACACCTTTCTGACCGGGAATGTAATCAGATTCAGGTGTTCACAGGGCTGTTCTGATTGATCTGTTAGTCAGATTATTCA
>JAMWET010006147.1:155000-177124 GCA_024036415.1 Prochilodus magdalenae
ACGGAGTGAGCGGCGCGCTGAGGGCCACCACACCCAGCGTGACTGTGAGGAACCCTTCAGCGCCGGTGAGTGTGAGTACGGAGTGGTGCAGGAGTACGCCTCTGTACTCCACCTACTACACTAATGACCACACCTCTATACTCCACCTACTACACTAATGACTACACCTTTATACCTCACCTACTACACTAATGACCACACCTCTACACTTCACCTACTACACTAATGACCACACCTCTGTACTCCACCTGCTACACTAATGCCCACACCTTTGTACTCCACCTGCCACACTAATGGCCACCCCGGGTTGGAGGGCTCCGTCTCCGCTGTAGGTTGTACGTCCTGATCCTGTAGAAGTGTGTATCGGTGCAGGTTCTTGGAGTGACAGTAATGAAGTCCTTATCTCGTGTCCACATACCCGTCTGCTGGAGCTCAGTTTGCCACACTGTGCCGTGCGGTATCCCAGCCTCTGATCTCGTGTGATGGCATGACGCTGCGGACGGAGGCTGAGCTCCAGGGAATGCTTTGGCTCCGAGATTACTGCCCAGATAGTAGATCAGTCTGTGGCTGAGAGGAGAACCAGCGGGTCCATCGCCCGGCACGTTTGGGTTTTGTTTCTCTGAGGGCCATCTGTCTCCTCTTGGAGAGCGGGATTAGCCCCGCCTGGCGTAGAGGCAGATAATCTGGAGTTCATTAATATCGGCTTAACCTTATGCAGCCCACGCTCATAATTTCTGATGGCTTACCTCTGATCTGACTCTCTCACGTTCTCTCTCTCTCTCCAAACTCGGATTTCCACACTCGTCAGGACCCGAACGCTCCGTAGGGTTCTAGCCAGTCAGAACAGAGCCTTACCACCGACCCTACCCCACCTGTATAGATGCTGTGAGGCTTCAGACGGAGCCATCCGCTCTCTCACTGTGGTAAAGAGGATGAGGCTGAGGTTACTCCTCCTATCCCGGGCCTTATTCACATCTGTATAACCTCTACTGCTCCACTTAAGGTGGACTGGAAAGGCCATACAAGAAGCTGCGGAGACAAATCCACCTTTACCCAAAAGAGGAACATGATAACATCATCTAAAGCGGCTCCTCTTTTCAGAGAACTGAATCCGGTTCCTTTTCAGAGAACTCGAACTGCAGCTTCTCCTTCTGTGAAATAGACTGGACTCATGACATCACTGTCATCTGGAGCTTCTTTAACACTGGGGAGCTGCAGTTAGGGTGGTGTACCGGGCCCACACCATGGACAAATTAAATACCCCTGCCTTTTTAAAACACCGTCTGTACAGACCACGTAGACCACACAGCACATAAAGACCACACAGTGCATATAGACCATACAGACCACAGAGACTTTACAGCCCAGACCGATCATACAGACCACACAGTGCATATAGACCACAGAGACCACACAGACCACATAGACCATACAGGTTACACAGACCACACAGCACATAAAGACCACACAGTGCATATAGACCATACAGACCACACTGACCATACAGCCCATATAAGACCACACAGTGCATATAGACCATACAGACCACAGAGACTTTACAGCCCAGACCGATCATACAGACCACACAGTGCATATAGACCACAGAGACCACACAGGCTACACAGTCCACACAGACCACACAGTGCATAAAACCACACAGTGCATATAGACCATACAGACCACATAGACCGTACAGCCCAGACCGATCATACAGACCGCACAGTGCATATAGACCATAAAGACCACACAGACCATAAAGACCATAAAAGACCATACAGTGCATACAGACAATACAGACTATCAAGACCATACAGCCCAGACAGATCATACAGACCACACAGACCACCCATATAGTCTCCTCTGTCTCCTTCTTTCTCTCGGTCTCTGCTCTTCCTCTTTCTCTCTCTTTTTTTTCTCTCTCTCCCTCTGTTCCTCTTCTCTCTCTCTCTGACTACCTCTGTGTTTTTCTTTCACTCTCTTTGCCTTCCTCTCCCTCTCCCTCCCTTTCTCTCTCTCTCTCTCTCTCTCTCTCTCTCTCTCTCTCTCTCTGACTACCTCTGTGTTTTTCTTTCACTCTCTCTGCGTTCCTCTCTCCGCTCTTCCCTCAGGTGTTTAAGCCGGTTGCTGTGGACGATGTGCCTCAGAGTCAGGGCAGCAGAAGACTCATCAGCTTCTCTCTGTCAGGTACACACCAAGCGATGTGCTGTGTGTGTGTGTGTGTGTGTGTGTGTGTTGCCATAGCAACTACCATGACCACAGTCTCCAATTAGCAGATGATAATTAAGGCTGATAAGTTTTCAGTTAGCATCTATTTTTAGCCCCTCCTGGGGGCGGTGCTATCGATCACCACGTACATCTTTAAAGTGAGCCGATACTCACAAGCTGGAGCATGCATCAGCGCAGTGCGTTCCCCGGACAGAGCAGCGGCGTAAACACGCTCATACACACTCTACCGTAAACACTTGGCAGGCCGGCGCGCCGCTGGCAGCGGAGACGGCGTCCGGAGCCAGCAGGGCTTTTAAAACATATCAGCTTTCTGTACCTTCGCTAATTAATTCCCCTGTCTTCAGCGTGAAGCTGCTCCTGCTCATCCTCTGCTGTGCGTGTGTGGTGTGTGTGTGTGTGTGTGTGTGTGTGTGTGTGTGTGTGTGTGGCGTGTGTGTGGTCAGATTTCCAGGCCACCGGGCTAAAGAAGGGCATGTTCTTTAACCCTGACCCTTACCTGAAGATCGCCATCCACCCGGGCAAGCACAGCATCTTCCCCGCGTTACCGCACCACGGCCAGGAGAAGCGATCCGGCATCGTCTGCAACACCATCAACCCAGTGTGGCAGAGAGAGGTAGGGCTAACACTGGGGTGGGCACGGGGGCACATGCGGCGGTCACTTACATGTAACGTCCTGAGTGAGTTTCCTGAGAAGCTCTACAGGTGTGTGATAAACCTCCAGCAAAGCCTGAAACACTGGAGATACGGGAGTATCAAATCTAAATATGATCAAAGCTGGCCTAACAGGAAGTGTGTGGGCGTGGCTAATCAGCAGCTCTTCTTTTTATATGACGGGAACTTTTATATGACACCAAGTTCAAGTTTGCTTTATTGACCAGACAAAACTACATTTGCATTGTCAAAGCATGAAGGGGTGAAGGAACAGTGCTGTGATGGATGAATGGATGAATGGGTGAAGGAACAGTGTTGGTGATGGATGAATGGGTGAAGGAACTGTGTTGGTGATGGATGAAGGGATGAATGGGTAAAGGGACAGTGTTGGTGATGGATGAAGGGATGAATGGGTGAAGGAACAGTGCTGGTGATGGATGAAGGGGTGAAGGGACTGTGTTGGTGATGGATGAAGGGATGAAGATATGAAGGAACAGTGCTGGTGATGGATGAAGGGGTGAATGGGTGAAGGAACCGTGTTGGTGATGGATAAAGGGGTGAAGGGACCGTGTTGGTGATGGATGAAGGGATGAATGGGTGAAGGAACATTGCTGGTGATGGATGAAGGGATGAATGGGTGAAGGAACAGTGTTGGTGATGGATGAATGGATGAAGGAACAGTGTTGGTGATGGATGAAGGGATGAATGGGTGAAGGGACCGTGTTGGTGATGGGTGAAGGAATCGTGTTGGTGATGGATAAAGGGATGAAGGAACAGTGTTGGTGATGGATGAAGGGGTGAATAGGTGAAGGGACCGTGTTGGTGAATGGGTGAAGGAACAGTGTTGGTGATGGATGAAGGGGTGAATAGGTGAAGGGACCGTGTTGGTGAATGGGTGAAGGAACAGTGTTGGTGATGGATGAAGGAGTGAATGGGTGAAGGAACAGTGTTGGTGATGGATGAAGGAGTGAATGGGTGAAGGAACCGTGCTGGTGATGGATGAAGGAGTGAATGGGTGAAGGAACAGTGTTGGTGATGGATGAAGGAGTGAATGGGTGAAGGAACAGTGCTGGTGATGGATGGAGGGGTGAATAGGTGAAGGGACCGTGTTGGTGATGGGTGAATGGGTGAAGGAACCGTGTTGGTGATGGATGAAGGAATCGTGTTGGTGATGGATAAAGGGATGAAGGAACAGTGTTGGTGATGGATGAAGGGTGAATGGGTGAAGGGACCGTGTTGGTGATGGATGAAGGGTGAATGGGTGAAGGGACCGTGTTGGTGATGGATGAAGGAACAGTGCTGGTGATGGATGGAGGGGTGAATAGGTGAAGGGACCGTGTTGGTGATGGATGATTGGGTGAAGGAACAGTGTTGGTGATGGATGAAGGGGTGAATGGGTGAAGGAACAGTGTTGGTGATGGATGAAGGAACAGTGCTGGTGATGGATGAAGGGGTGAATAGGTGAAGGGACCGTGTTGGTGATGGATGAAGGAACAGTGTTGGTGATGGATGAAGGAACAGTGCTGGTGATGGATGTAGGGGTGAATAGGTGAAGGGACCGTGTTGGTGATGGGTGAATGGGTGAAGGAACCGTGTGCTGTGTCTCCCTCTGTGTGATCTATGGCAGATCTATGTACCGGTCGGTCTCAGAGCGGAGGCCAGGCTGTGTAAACCTCCGGCCGCAGGAGCGGATCTCCCCGTCATGTGGGAATACTAGCTACAGGACGGGGAGGAAGAGCCGGATTTGGGAATGGGCTGGAAGCTCTGCAGCAGTAATCTGAGACCCTGAGTCAGCACCGCACACCCATCACCCGCACACAGTGCGGCGTATATACAGTGGCTTGTTATTGGTATCTGCGGTGGGCGTGTGTTAACCCGCGGGCCGGTCCACCTCTGTTCACTCTCTCTCACCGGTCTGTCCGTTATTCCACACCAGCTCGCTCCTAAAGTTCTGATCTATGGAGCGCTGAGGGTGAATCTGGGTCTACTTCAAAGACTCCGCATTAGAAATATGATTCATACGCCCCACATAAACACACCCGCCCTGCAGATGCAGATGGAGTGAACCTGTTTCTCCTCCTTCAGTCCGGGTCAGTCTGGGTCAGTCCGGGTCAGTCTGGGTCAGTCTGGGTCGGGCCACCCTGCCGACAGACTGGCTTTTTAATCCTGCGTAATTACACAGGTACCCACTCGGAATCACGGACTTCCTCGAAAGTAGGTAAGGGTATTCCCCTGTAAGACCTTAACCCAGGGGTAAACCCGGTCGTCATGACGACCTGAACGGATTCCATACGGGCTGTGTTCACACCTCTCGGTGCTGTTTGTCTGATGATGTGAATTATTTACTGAGGGGTGCTGATGGAGCCATAAAGGAGCACACTGTGTTCTACTAACCTCAAAACCGTCTACCACGACGCCACACCCCCTGCACTGACTCCTCCCACCCCACTGTGCCCTGCACAGGTCCCACAGACAGGCACAGGGTAGTGAGGGTGTCCAGGGGACAGATGAGCCGGGTCCGAAGGTGGTCACTCACTGAGTCTGGAATATTAGAGCCAGTTAGAATCCGGTACGTGTGATCAGGGTGGTTCCACCTCAGGGGGCTTATCTTGGTTATGTCCCCTGGGCTGTGCCTCGTCTCTGAGAGCTGGCTGGTGGAGGTGAGGGAGCTGAGGAAGCTGGATGCAGAACCGGCGATGAAAAACAAACCAGGGATGCACCGAATGCTCAGCAGCCGGAGTTAGCGCCGCCTGCTCTAGGGTATACTTCCTCAGTTTTCCAGTCACACCGGAGCGGGCTGGCCCAGATCTGACCCACCTTCCCATATTTATCTGGCACGCTTGATGGGTTGGGGGGACCGCTCCCTGTAGCAAGATGTGGGCCACATACCCATCACATTAGGGCCCACTCTGCTGTATCTGTGCCAGAAGTGGAGAATTGCCGATAGTGAGTAATGTGAGTGAGTAATGCCGACAGTGGGCCAGCAGTGCCATAGCTTTGCCAGATGTGGCCCACATCTGCTTGCTTTTTGGGAGTTACCCTGTTTAATTATGCAAATGTGGCAAAAATATTCAACCACAGAAAAATTAAACTAAAAAATAAAATAGTGAACAGGAGCGACGAACACCGCAGAACCAGGAACCCGGGACTCCTGGACCTTCTGAACGCTGCTGTGTAACGACACCCATCCTCAGATTTACTACATAAAGGAATGATGATGAGTCTTACTGGTTAGTGTAAAATCATTAGCACTAATCAGACGAACTGTGGTGGAGACAGGTCTAACAGCTCTGCGGTGGGGGGTCTGTGTGAAGGCGCTCCGTGTGTGTTCGGGGGTCTGTGTGAAGGCGCTCCGTGTGTGTTCGGGGGTCTGTGTGAAGGCGCTCCGTGTGTGTTCGGGGGTCTGTGTGAAGGCGCTCCAGCAGGAGGAATGAGGGGCGGCCTTCGCTCAGCGCTCAGCCTCGCAGACAGTATTAGATCAGAGGGAGCCGTCACATGAGCGAGCTGAAGACCCGCGGCTGGAGATCACCCTGCAGGGGGTGGGGGTGGGAAAGTAGGTCAAGATGTAGAGAGGCGCAGAGAAAGGGAAAGACTGGGAGAGAGGAGGAGACGGAGAGGGAGCGGCGAGCCTGGCAGGGAGGCAATTTCCTTCTGTGTGGAGAAGAACGTAATGGCTTTCAGGCGGATCCCTCGGACAGTCATCTCAGCTCAGACGCTCTGATGCTGTTATCTCTCCATTTGCGGCTTACCTCTCTCTCTCTCTCTCTCTCTCTCTCTCTCTCTCTCTCTCTCTCTCTCTCTCTCTCTCTCTCTCTCTCTCTCTCTCTCTCTCTCTCTCTCTCTCTCTCTCTCTCTCTCTCTCTCTCTCTATCTCTCTCTATCTCTCTCTCTCTCTCTCTCTCTCTCTCTCTCTCTCTCTCTCTCTCTCCCTTGCTCTCTCTGAGTGTGTATGGAATGTTGGTGATGAAAATCTGGAAAACCTGGAAATACTAAGTTCCTTTGGGGGACTATTTGACCTCACAGCGCCCTGCAGCATGTATCCCTCCACCATGAATGGAGTTTAAGGCTGAGATCTTCTCCACACTATCATAAACAGCGTCTCAGACATCAGGCAGCGTATTCAGAACCTCCTCCTGTAGGAACTTCCTGTGAGGGAGCTTTTAGAGGGGACGTCTGGTTACCTTCACCTCCACTGTGTATGGTGCGTGTTGTGTTTCACACCGACCCACTGCAGCCGCATCGTTTAGTGCCTGTAAACGGGAGTGAAGTCTACCGATGATGCTTAGGAGGAGTCATGTGACGTCCTCTCTCCTCAGAGGAAGATACAGAGGAAGGGTTGCTATGGGAACCCTATAGGCCCTCGGTGGAAGGGTGGGGCAGTGTCGGCGCTGGAGCTGTAAACACAGCCGTGAGCAGATACAGGCTGTGTGACACTAAGGGCAGCCGCCTCCATGCCTCGTCGCTCCGGCTGAGGAGCATCATGATGGCGTGTGAGACACGCTTTGAAGACAGCAGTTACTTCACATGTACAAACCATCCACAGCGTTTACACACACAGCAGGGTGCAGTAAACAGCTCATAGCGGTACACGGCTTTATGACTGTACAGCACTTATTACAGCTGGAGAGCAGCAGGAGGACCTCTGTATTCCTGAGTTGTGGGGCTGGAAGTTTGGTCTCCATGGAAATACAATGTTTGATGTTTTTAATATTAAATAAAATTCCTCCCTCTCTCTTCCTCTCTCTCCCTCTCCCTCTCCCTCCCTCTCTCTCTCTCCCTCCCTCTCTCTCTCTCTCCCTCTCTCTCCGCAGCGGTTTAATTTTGTGTCCCTCCCGACGGATGTGCTGGAGATTGAGGTGAAAGATAAGTTTGCCAAGAGCCGGCCCATCATAAAGCGCTTCCTGGGTAAGCTGTCCATGCCTGTGCAGAGGCTGCTGGAGAAGCACGCTATCGCTATCTCTCTCTCTCTTCCGCACTCTCACCACTCTCTCTCTCTAAGCTCTGTGTCTCTCTATCCAGATTCCTCTCTCTCTCTACTCTCTCCAAAACTCCACAGAACCAGAACTCCACTCTCTCTCTCTCAAACCTCTGTCTCTTAAACTCTGAGCTGGTCTCTCTCTGTCTACAGGTAGAGCTGTTTACAGTGGTCTCTCTCTCTCCCTCTCGTCCCCCTTTAAAAGCTGCCTGGCGGACAGTTACCCTGCGTGTACACCTCTGCTTGGTAAAAATTCCTCTCTGGTTAAAAATCTCTCAGCGTCTCTCTCTCTCTCCAACCCTCTCTCTCTCTCTACAAATTGGAGGCAGAGAGACAGTCACATTCCTAAACCCTGTGGAAAGCCTTCCCAGCGGAGGTGGAGCTGTTAGAGCTGTAAAGGGTGGAGCATCATATTAACCCTATGGATTAGGAATGGGATGTAGCTCGAGCTGTGAAGTGAAGACAGACGGGTGGATACTTTAGGAAATGCCTTGTGTTTGTAGTTTTGAGATTGGTGAGATGTAGCAGCCACACAGTTTAGTTCTCACAGCACTGGCAAAGCCGAGGTGACATCACCTCGTAACACGGTCCTTAGAGCCCGCCCACCAGCAAGCTCAGCACACCCTCACACCGCACACAGAGAGCTACACCAGTACAAACTGCCCACCCTGAAACCACTCCACTCCAGTCCGGATTCTGAAGGTGGATCTACCAGCTTGTTCTCCCGGACTTCCAGGATCCCCCCCTCTGGAGCTCCAACCGACAGTTACCAGCGGTACACCTCTTATGGTAAAATCGCAGCAGCGGTCGCTCGGGGGACCCTAGAGCTAGTAGGAGGATGCTGCTCTGGTGGTAGACTAATGAGAACAGAATGGGCGAGCTGACCAATCGGAGCGCACTGGGCTCAGGGGGAGGTGGGGGTTAGGGACCCTGGAGCTCTAACAGGGTTTCAGATAGAGGGTGAATACAGGTGTACGGAACGATATTGGGATTAGGGAAAACTGAAGCATGAGGCTATTCTAGTAGAACCCAAACACAGTTACCAACACTGAGCATGAGAACGATGGGTCTCCTTGAACACGTGCCGGTATACCTGTTTGTGTCCTGCAGCTCCAGTGTGCTAGTAAAGGCTAGTGTGACTGAGTACTGACCCGCGTGTGTCTCTCCATCCTCCGCAGAGACAGAGTGGTCAGCTACACTTTGGGTCGAAGGCTACCGACGGAGCATGTTAGCGGTCAGCTGCAGTTTCGCTTCGAGATCACCTCATCCATCCACCCAGGTTTGGTGTTTTAGACTCAGCTGCACGTGGTCCCTCTGCAGTATACAGATCCACCTCCACCTTTCAGGATCAAACCCTCCGCCTCTGGTTCATCTAACTGTCCCTATGCTCTGCTCCCCACAGATGACGAGGACATGTCGCAGAGCACGGAGCCCGAGTTCTCGACAGTGCCGGAGGAGCCCGAGAGGGAGGCGCTGGAGGCTGGGGAGCGGCCCCGTCCAGCACAAGCTGAAGACACCATGAGCCTGGACCAGGCCACTCTTGACCTGCCCCTGGATGGAGATGTAGGCACTGGGGCTGTGCCCATGGACGTGGAGCCTGGACCTGAGTCCTCGGAGGTGGAGGGAAGCAGGACAGGTGTCCAGGAGGAGGAGAGGGGGGAGGTGGTCCAGGAGGTGGAGCATGAGGCAGAGGAGAGCAGTGAGCAGGGGAATGAGCTGGAGCCCCAGCAGCAGGATGGAGAAGGTGAGCAGATGCTCTGTCTGTTATATATGTAGTATTTATGTTTCACATGGTGTTAATATGGAGCACTGTGGGAAATTACGTTTTCAAAATAAAAGTCCTCATTTCTTATTTGTGGCCAAGTTAAAATCCCTCAGTGCCTCTGTATATGTCTAGTCCTCCTCTTCCCCCCCTCTCCTCTTTGTCTTCTCTAAGTTTGCCCTGTGCCCCTGAGTTCAGTCAGCAGCCTGCACACTGGTTTTAGGGCTTATGGGGTAAAATTCCCATTCCGAGACGTTTCATCCCTAGTGGTGTTCATCCTCCTCTACAGTACTGCAGGAAGCACAAGTCTGATCGGACTAAATTAATAACTTATTAAACTTAATAACTTCTTCCTCAACAGTATATGGACAGATGAATGAACTCTCCAGCACTATTTCTAATAAAAGATTTTATTTTTTAATTTAATTTAATTTAATTTAATTTAATTTAATTTAATTTAATTTAATTTAATTTAATTTTATTTTATTTTTAATTTAATATAATTTAATTTAAGTTAATTGAATTTTATTATTTTATTTTATTTTATTTTATTTTTTAAAATTTCTTTTAATTTTATTTTATTTTATTTTTAATTGAATTTTATTTAATTTAATTTAATTTTATTTTTTTTATTTATTTATTTTTTTTTATTTGTTTTATTTTGCTTGTACAGAATGACATTTCACTGAAAACAAAAAATATAAGTTTTTTAGTAATAAATTAGAACTTTTATTTTGAAAACAAATATCTCAGTTATATTACCTGCTACTCCAAATTAACATCATGTAAAGTATGTTCACTTGTGTGTAGATTTAAACAGGACCGCGTTATGGAGGGTTTCTGTAAGATGGTATGAGTGATGAATGAGTGATGAACTGATAGCACTGATGGTCATAATCAGATCATAATGTTTGATCAGTGTTCATGACATCACACATTAAACAGATCACAGCAGCAGCATGCTGACATCACACTGTTATATCCCCGAACACTGTCCGTCATGGCGGGTCATATCACACACCGAACAGTGAAACACCTCTACACGATCTCCTGACTGTTCACTTAATCTAATGTACAGATTGTGTTTAACTAGTTTATGTGATTTTATTGAGCCAGATTTTCTACACTGGCGGATCATTTTGTTTATTATTTAACTTGTTATGCTCTTAACTTGATTCCAACAAACAACCCGCCTGGGTAGTGATAAAACACCTGTCTAAAATCAAATCTAAAGATATAAGAGAATAAAAATTAAACATCTAAAACATTTTACAAATCTTAGTTAGCTCACAACAACCTTAACATGACTCTTCAGCTAGAAACAGGACCACTGTACCTCACCAGACATTCTTCTGTATCACATACCCTACAGCATAAAACGTGCTGTATCATTATATTACATTTACCCATATTGCCCAGCTCTAATACCGTATAATAATACTATAATATAATATAATATAAAAACAATATAATAATAATATAATAATAATAATAATAATAATAATAATAATAATAATAATAATATAATTGGATTTTTTCTATTTTCCATAGTGAACTGTACTATGTATAGTTGATAGTTAATAGTACTGCTGAGCCGGTACCGACCCATTTAGGTTTTCATACTGCACCGCCCTGTTTTTTTTGTTTTTTTTTGTATTTGTTTTACTGTTTTACTGTGCTGTTTTGTGAAACTTCTACTGGCTGCTATTAAATTAATATTAATGTTATTAATTATTAATTATATTAATGGTAATTTTATGTATAGTATTTATTTATAATATATATATATATATATATAGTATAATATGGTGTATATGTATTAGTGTTCTAGCTAATGCGGGTCATTTAAATGAGCTAGATGTAATTAATGTAGCTGCTGAGACACCTCACACTCTCTCACTAACAGCTACTCCCGTATCAGTATGGATGCCGGCTCTCCGTATGGATCCGTACTGAAGAGCACTATTCCGGTATCCAGGAATACACAGTTCCGTCTATCGCTCATCCCTGCACACAGCTACACCCAGTTAACACTGTCCTCCTCCCTCTGTCTCCCTGTCCATCTTCCTCTCCACAGTGGTCGACATGGAGCTAGCGGCGGCGACCGCAGAGACGGATGGAGGAGCTCAGGAAGAGAATGACGGGGAAGCTGCTAGTGCTTCTGCTGAGGGAGCTGACGGCACTCTGGCGCCCCCTGCCGCCGCGGAGGACATGGAACACGAGCTAGAAGAATCCGAATTGGCCTCCTCTAAGGATGGAATTCTGACCGAGGGGGAGGGGGAGGAGCTTGATGACGGCTGCCCACTACGGGTCAGAACCACTCCGCGAAGGAAGAACCGGCCATGCTCGCTGCCCGTGTCTGAGCTGGAGACGGTCATAGCTTCGGCTTGCGGAGAACCAGAAACACCTCGCTCTCACTACATCCGCATCCACCACCTGCTGCACAGCTTACCTTCCAACCAGGAGCCCGGAGAGCCGACTGGGAATGCTGAACCTGACCAGCCAGGAGGTGAGGAAGAGGAGGATGAGGATGAAGACGGGGCCTTAATGTTAGAGGCCCACGCCTTTACGCCTGATGGAACGTCCCACCCTCGCCGGACGCTCCCCCGCAGCCGCTCCCACCAGCGCCTCTCCGACCTCATCCAGATGCTGGACGGAGATGGCCACCCACCAGTGGCTGAGAATCAACCTGGAGGTCAAAGGTCGCCGGGCGAGAGCGAGGGCGACCTTAGCCCGGTACCCTGCTGCAGTCACATGGTTCAAAGGGGCATGGGACCCATGCGGGCAGCGTCGCTGGACAGCGCTCGGCGATCAGAAAGCACCGTCTTCTCCTCGCAAGACGACGAGGACGAGACGGAGGCTGTGAACGGCATGCTGGGATTAGAGGCGGAGCTAGAGCAGGGGGCGGAGGGTCGAGAGCCAGGGGATGGCGATGCTCATTGGGAGGAGGTGCCTGATGGTCACGTCCAGAGTCCGCATGGCGTGGTAGGCAATGGAGAGTCTCCGGTTGCTGGGACGAGCAGTGGCAGGAGTGAGTACGAGCACCTATAACTGTATCACTGCTTCCATAAGAATCATCCAGCCACTGGAATCATACGCATACAGAACCATACGCAGCACGTTCTGCCTTATCAGAACCATTTAAACAGGAAGAGGTTCTAGATACACTCATCAATAGTAGATCAGCTGCACCCAGGAGGAGGTGTGGGAGTGCAGGTGTGTTGGGAAGGGAGATAAAGGTACCAGGATCAATAACTGATGATAAGTTTAGACTGATATGATCAATATTTATTGAGCTACACATACAGAAGTCTGTCTCTCAGTATGGCGTCGGGCCGCCGTGTTCGCTAACCCAACACGCCAGACGTCTCGGTATGGAGCTGTAGAGGTTCCTGATGGAGGCCTGTGATAATCCATCCCATGCAGCTTGTTCGGATCTTCTGATCCATCTGTTCTGGGGTTAACGGTGTTCTGGTATCAGGTTAGTCGTGCTGCTTCCTCCACCGGGAGCATGTAGCTCTGGAGTCGGATGCGGTCAGAACCTGCCGGACTGACCACATGATTTCTGTGACTTTAAGCCCTGAAGTCAAATGGTCTGTAGCTCCATCTTGTGGTTGAAGGAGGACCTGCAGGGTCCTGTGACCGAGGGGTCTCGTGCAGGGCTGCAGCATCCTTAACTCTCCAGACACGGCTCCTGTGTTCTGTGGCCCTGTTCAGCTCTCAGGCTAAGCTGGAGGAACATCGGGTGGTTGTATATTTGGGCTGAAGGCCGGCTGATACTGAGCCATCCATCTCTAATAACTACCCACCGAAATGAATGTTTGACTGAGCCCTGATCTCTGCCCCTCTGTTCACCTCCCTGACCATAACCCAGCACAGTTTTATTCCACAGAACGTTTTTATTGGTCCATTGGTCATGGGATGTTCCCAGTAAAGAGCATCTGCCGCTTCCACACTCCATCACTGAACACTGCATTTTTAAATAACCCAGCGGCGGAGTGTTTAATGCTCAGTGTCCTCCGTTCTTCATACAGAGGAGTTGTACATGAGGGCGAGCGCCTCCCTGCAGGAGCAGAGCTGAACGCTGATGGTGCTGGAGCGGTCTGTGGAGTCTTCAGTGTGGAATGTTTTGATTGATGCCGTGGTGATCACACCCCTGATGACGGTTGTAGGCGGTGCCGTTCGGCTCTGCTTGACTGCTGTGTTTGTGTTTCTATAGGAGAGTGTCCTCTTCCGTGCAGCCATCCTCCAGTGACCCAGCTCCCTGCTCTGAGGCCTGATCCACACCACTACCCCACCATCGACGAGCCTCTGCCACCCAGTGAGTGCCCTCTAGCTGCACGGAGTCGGCAAGACATTCACCATGAGCAATACGTGATATATAACATATAACATATAACATATTATATAAATAAGGACACACAAAGCACCGCTCTTAGAACGTATGGAAATCTGTTAGCGTTCTAATAGCACCCCCTTGTGGAGAATACTCTCCCTACTGAAACTGAGTGAGTGAGTTACTGGAACACTCTGAAAACACAAGTATGAAGTACGAACGTTACACTAACCCTTTTATTAACGATGCTGTAAAATATCTATAACGATACATGACGGGACGGGCTCAGTCTGTGCGGCCCCTGCTATATTTCGGAACTCACATGGAGACTGGGCGTGTGATGGTTCTATATTAAATCATATCCGTTAATTTCTAATAAAATCTTGAAAAACTTCAGAAGGCCGCGTGTTCCCACCTAATATACAGCACTCCGATAACCTCACCAGACAGGAACCGAGCCCCCTGTGACCCACCCATACCTACCAGCCTGTAACTCCTCCACCAGCACCAGTACCAGCTGGGACTGGATTGGATGTACTGTAAGGTTCTGGATGCAGCCACATCAGTGTTCAGACACTCTCACACCAAAGAACTGGTCAGGTGGTCCAGATGTGGTGGAGGCCTTCCCTGGCACAGTTCCGAGGAGAATTCCCTGTAGGCTGGGATTGTATCCACTGCTGGTAGACCCGTATGAGCGTACGCTTCCATACACCTGCAGATTCAGCTACTTCCTTCACACTATGGTCTTTGGCCACGCCCACATGCAGTCCCTCCTTTTAGCCAATCATTAACATCTGCTCTGGAGCCATTTTCCACACACGGAACGAGACACTCCCTGCACTGTGGCACCTCTTCCCAATCTATGGATCCCGTCACTCACACCCCTCAGGGGTTTATAGACCCATCATCCTCGTGCAGCGCCACCTGCAGGAGCCTGGAGGTACTACCATCTTAAAGTCAGAAGGGGACTCGTGTTTTTGTCTGGGGAGTGTATACACACACACATCTCACATCCTGACATCCGTCCCACAGACACACGCGTGTATCTCAGCCTGAGCTGTACAGATTAGATCAGTATCTCCGACTGACTGACTGCTTCTCTCTCACCTCCCTCCCTCTACCTCCCTCTCCCTCCCTTTCTGTGTGTAGACTGGGAGGCCCGTATAGACAGCCATGGCCGAGTTTTCTATGTGGACCACATTAACCGCACCACCACCTGGCAGAGACCCACCACAGCAGCCACGCCCGATGGCATGCGCAGGTCCAGCTCCATCCAGCAGATGGAGCAGCTCAACAGGAGGTGAGTGGGGCTGGACACGTCCATCTGAACGGCTAGGAGAGCCCAGCGTCCGCCAGAGGTCCACAGGCACTCGAACCTATACTCCCAGTCCTTTCTGCTCAGACTGGATCCAGGTCTCCATTAAAGCTCGTACTGGCGTGTCCACGAGGTTTAGGACACGGTATGACCCACTGGGACCTGTAAAAGCAACAACGTCAACAAACAGCATTTATAACCACAGCCCACTGAGATAGGGCGGTTAGCGTTAGCGGTTAGCGTTGGATAGACGGAGGACTACGGAGACCCTAGAAGGTCTGTTAGAGAGAGTAGGAGGAGTGTTCAGAGGATGAAAGGTCTGATGAGTCCACGGACCATGCCACAGCTGGTGTTAGTGCTGTAGAGGGGCTCTGAGGCCTGTAGAGAGGACGTGAGGTCTGTAGCCTCGGGTGCCCCCGTGAGTCAGCCTCGTGTTACGTCTCTTCACCTCCATGCTCACAACCAACAAGCTGTTTAACTGTTCACCTGAACACCGAGCTGCTGTTCTCCTACCTGCACTGTACACCTTATATATCTGCTTACAGCCACACACTTAACTGTACACCTGGCTACCCCAACACGCTGTACGGTACACTCACACTAACTCCACACACAGATACGCCTCTTACACGCTGTCACCGTTTACACACACTGTTTATTTGTGTGTATATATGTTAATAACTGCCCTGGAGGCGGAGCCAGACTGTGTTCCGCTGTACTGTGTAACCCTGTATTGGTGTGATGACGAAGCTGAACTGGGTTGGATTGAATGTTAACCATCCGTCCTGTGTTTTGCTGGCAGGTGTTTGAATTTGGCCCTTTTGCACCACCTGGTGGAAAGTAGGTGTTACAACAAGCACTCCAAATAACGCTGGTGTGCCTGATGGAGAGTACATGGTGCCTGGATATCACATGTGTGATGTATGATGTGTCTGAGAAACCATGTTTGGGAGCCCTTCTGTAGAATTTACAAGTTTAGTTCAGAACTTTATGTATTTATTCAGCACATCTTCAGGGGCAGGCGTGGGCTGGGGGGTAAGGAACCAGCCTGTAAGTTAGGGAACCTTACCATAGGGCTGCCAGTTCGATTCCCTGGGGCTACAGGACATGGCTAAAGAGCCCTCAGCCCTCGAGCAGAGCACCTAACCCCTAACTGGTGCCGGGCAAGGGTCCTTACTGTGAGCAGAAACAGCAGTGACTGTGAGTCTGAATCATGATTGCTCTTGGGGGCCCTCTAGTGGCTGGGGTCCCTGGACATGCACCCATACAACCCTTTGGAGGTTCCAGGCCTGGCCTTACGTTTCTAATAAAATGGCCATTGACTGACACAGTGAATATCTTCCAGTCTGAGGTCTGCGCACTGGAACCGGTCTGCCTGTAGTGTGTTCGAGGTGCGGTACAGGGGGTGTGCAGTCTCTGTGTAGCCTGACTCAGAGGAAGCAGCAGCAGCGCTGAGAGCTTACCTAACGCCCGTAACGGGATCTGTGTGGGAGAAGGCGAGGGAGTTTGGGATTTGGGTTGGGAGGATTGAAATCTCCTTTGTTTGGACTGGAGTGTGTAGGACGGTTCCTGCGGTTGGTTGGACCGGGGTTGCTCGTCCTCTTGGTGGGAGATGTTCCTCCTGTGCTGCGTGGTCCCGATGCTGCAGCGATCCCGGTGTTGGGTTTCCGGGAGCGTGAATGTTCAGACGGTTTAATGTTTATGATCCAACCAATAAGGAAAAGGCTTAAGGTCTAAGAGGGCACAGCTCTCACGGCTCGATCAGGAGGAGGAGTAGAGCTGACTTGATTCAGCCTCCCATCACCAAGCGCAGGAGAGCGTGGAGCACAGTGGTGTAACAGCGCCCACATACTGTGACTCAGCCGGCGGGTGATGCAGAGTCTGGTTTGGTCGGTACGGGGAACTGAGGAGTGTACTGCACTGTTTCACTCATTCACCTTATTCATTCACTCACATATCACTCACTCACCAGATCCTTTATTCCACTGTCATTCATTCCACTCACAGTCATATGCGATTCAGCATCACTTCACGAAGATCATTCACTAATAAAGAATCATTCATTCACATCTACGTATCACATCCTTACAAATCACATCTCATGTCAACATACTGACAGATGACAATAATCGTTCACAGTCATATCATCGGTCATTCAGCTCAGGCACATAATCGTTCAACCACTGTTCATTGCATTCTATTCATTCATTCATCACATCAATCATTTCCATATCACATTTCATTCATGCGTTCAGTTCATGTCATTCACTCTTCACTCATTCATGTCATTCATCATCTTATTAATTCATTCACAGCTCATTCATTCTCTTCTTCCTAAGCCAAAACAGAGCCATGACAGTTATGTGCTCACTGTCCCCAACGGTCCATTCACCATCCCTGACGGCGTTACAGGACACTCTGTAGTGTGTGCAATTGGTCGACTGTTAGTCTCGTATGCTGTTTCTCTGTGTACTGTATTACCCTGTCTTCAATGGTCAGGACCGATTCACAGGACTGGCGCGCCCAAGAGCAGGTAGTATGTGTCGTGGTGGAGTCATCATCTCAGGACACTATCAGTGACTCTGACGTGAGTAGTGTTGGTGTGGGTGGTGGGCTAGTGTAGGTGAGATCACACTGTCCTTTCTGACGTTTATTGTCATTTTACTGAGATGCTGAGAGGACGATCTGGTGAGACTGGTTAGACTGGGCCGTTATCCTGTAGTGTCAACGACGGTGAGAACAGAGATGGGTGGGGTGCGTTCGTGTCCAGCCTGTAGTGGACACATTAGTCATGTGGTAAAATTCGGCAGAAATAGACTTTCCCCAAACTGAGTATCTCCCATGATTAGGCAGCGTTCCCGACGCTGATGGTCAGGCTAGTAATGTAACCAGGATATGATGGATGGGTCTCCTCTATTCCGATCTTGTGGTGTGTCTGATCTGGAAGTTCCAGTGATGTTCTTGTATACGATCTCTGTGCCAGGTATCAGACCATCCAGAGGACCAGAGAGGCCCCGGAGCGGAGGGAGGAGGAGGGGGGCAGCCCGCGGGCAGAGAGAGAAACAAAGAAAAGGGCGCAACGAAGTCCGAGACGGGACTCGGGCCCCTTTCTCTGTCCAGGCAGAGCTCTGGTGAGCGGCTACATCCCGAACACCCCCAGCACATAACATCAGAGTGTGGGAGACTCTATCACACTCCTAGCTGGCAGGTGGTGGCACAGAGGTCCACATGGCCCACCACCCTGAATGGCCGAACACCGATAACAACCCTGCACGGACGGCTCGGATCTTCTCACCGCTCACGAGACGGTTGACCAGTGAACCTCTTGATAGGACCCCACACGAGCCGGATAGTCGGTCCGTGCCACACGGCCGACCTTGGCGCCCACCCTGGGGTCGTAATCCTCCTATACCGTCGCTCGTGCCGGATGGCCTTCTACTCCCATGAGCTGAGGTAGAGACGCGCCCTGCTGGCTCCCGGGGACAGCATGTCAGAAGATCACACAAACATTAGCTGCTGGGCATGAGCTCCTGCCGTCCGTTGCATCACCCACAGTTTCCGGAGTTCTTCACCCCAGTCCTCGACACGCCAATACTATGTGAAGACTCCGGCCTGCCCACAACACTACTCAGATCAGCGAGTCAGAGCAGGCTATGTGGCTTCGGGAAGGCCGGGAACATGGAAGAGTTTGGAATGTGCTAATGACAATGAATTAGATTACAGTGGAATTCCACAGATTCCTCAGTCAGAGTGGTTCTAGATAAAGAGCTCGGTTCTAGATTCAGGCAGATGTAAACTGTTTCATGTTAGATGGTGAGTGTCAGGTGACCAAGACTCATTTCTCTATCGGCACTCCTCTCGTCGCCTCCTCTCTCGGTCGCGCTCACTGTCCCTACACCCCCGCCCCAACTGTCCCGCGGACCTCTCTCTCTCGACCTCTGTCTCTCTCAACTCTGTTCTCTCTCTCGCCTCTCGTCACCTTCTGCGAGTCCTACTCTTCAGGGTTCTCTGTCTCTGCTCTCAAATTCCGGATTGCGAGGAGATCTCGCCTCATCTCGCTCTCTCTTCCTCTCTCGACCCTCTCCTGCCCCTCCCCCGCTCCTCTCCTCGTCTCTCTCAACTCCTCAGACCCGCACTCCCGCCTCTCTCCTCATCTCCCTCGCTCTGATCTCACGTCTCGTCCATCTCCCTGCTCCTCTCTCGCCCCTCTCTCCCTCTTCGATGCTCTCTCGTCTCTCTGTCTCAATAACTCTCATCAGTACTTCATGCTGGTCGTCGATATCAAGAAGATAAAAGAAACGTTAACTTATATTTCTCATCGAATACGCACAGATCTGCTCAGGTGCTCCCTCTCTCTCCTTCTCGTTTCCTCTCCTCTCCCGGCGCCCTTTCTCTCACCCTCTCTCCGCCTCTCCCTTCTCTACTCTGTTGCTATACATCCTCCTCTCTCTCTCTTCTCTCCCACCCCTCTCTAGTCCCCTCTCCACCAACCTATGCGGTCCCGACATCGTGGTCTCGCCCTGCTCTCTCCTCTCTCTCTTCCCCGGCATCTCTTCCCCTCTCCCTCTCCCCCTCTTCTCTCTCCCTCTCTATTTCTCTCTGAGCCCCTCTGCTCATCTATAAACTCTCTCTCTAACGGCCTCTTCTCTCCTCTCCCCCTCTCCCTCTCTCTCGTCTCTCACCACGCCTCTACCCCCTCTCTCCGCCCCTCTGCTCTCGTCTCCCTCCCCAAATCTCTCCTCTCGCGTGGTTTCTCCTACCCACACCTTCTCCCCCTCCCCCTCTCTCCCTCTCTCTCTCTCTCTGATAGGGTGCGTACCGCATGTTTACTAACAGCTCGTGTCTGAAGCACATGATCCTGAAGATCAGGAGGGATGCGCGGAATTTTGAGCGCTATCAGCACAACCGTGACCTGGTCACCTTCCTCAACCGCTTTGCCGACGCCCACATGGAGCTGCCCAGGGGCTGGGAGATCAAAGCTGACCCTCAGGGAAAGGTAATCATCCGGGCTGTGGGCAGCAGCGCATCCTCAAAATACCTCATGACATCACTGCCTCAATGAACAAGACCATCTCCTCAGCCCAGCACCGTGCGGAAAATAAAACTCGTCCGGCCTGCCTCCTGTCAAATGGGTCCTCCGCCTAAAGGAGCGGTCAGGGAGGAGTGGTCAGGGAGGAGCGGTCAGGGAGGAGCGGTCAGGGAGGAGCGGTGTGGGGTGGCTGATAACTGGAGGAGGGGGGGGTGGGGGCAGCATTTAGAGCGGAGTGGCGGTCAGTAACTGTGACTCTTCTTACAGATGCCTCCTAGTGACCCTGACCCATCTCTCTCTCTCTCTCATCTCTCATCTGGCATGCTTCTTCTCATCTGTCTGCTCTCTGTCTCTGCAAATCAGTCATCTGCTCAAGATCTCGTCCCTAGCCTCTGCTCTCTCTCTCGTCTCTCAGGTTCATCCCTCTCTCACATCTCTCTACTCTCTTCGTCTTCTCTCTCTCTACTGTCTCTCTGCTCTGTCTCTCTCTCGTCCTCTCGTCTTCGTCTCTCCTCTCTCTACCGTTTGCTCGCGAAGTCTCATCTCTCTCTCTCTATCTCTCTCGGAGAATGAAATTATTCATTCCTCTCGTCTCTCTCGTCATCTCATCTCTGCTCCTGTCTGCTCTCTGTCTCTCTCATCTCTCTCTCTCTTACCTCCATTCTCATTCTTCTCTCGGTCGTGTATCTCTGCTCTCGTCTCTTTCTCTCTGTCTAGTATATGAAAAAACAAATGACCATTTCTCTCGATCTTGCTCTCCTCGTCTTAATAGTCGTCTCTCTGCTCTCGTCGTTCTCATCTCAGCGTCCATCTCTCTCGTCGTCTATCTCTCTTTCATCATTCTTTGCTCATCATCACTGCTCTCTCCTCTCTGTCATCTTCTCTGTCTGCTCTCTCATCTCGTAGTCTCTCTCTTTGCTCTCTCTCTGCTCTTCTCTGCAGTCGTGCTTTGTGGACCTTATAAACAATTCGTGTGTTCGCAACCGTACGAACCTTCTCATTGATCGCCGCGCAATAAATATCCGCCTAGCAGAAGCGGTGCAGACTGCCCAACCACCTCACTCACCGGCAGCACCTGCAGAGACTGCGCAGCTACAGCGCCGGAGAGGTCAGTGTGGGTGTGCGGGGGAACGTGTGGTACACGGGTGGTGCTACTCTGAGCGCTAATGATGGCGGTTCTTCTTCTCATGTCCCGCGGCTGAGCAGTTGTGTTGGTTTGCCCGCAGGCGTCCGAGGTGTCCCGCACCCGGGGGGTATCTCTGTTAGCGCGTCCTGGGAACAGCCTAGTAGCAGCCATCAGAAACCAAAGCCAACAGGAGCCGGTGCCGTTAGGTATGCGGGCCACTAGAGGGGGCTGTTGCTGTAATCATAAAGTGTTGGTGTCCAGGTGTAGCTCACCTGATGAAGACCAGAGAGGTTCTGATGTGTGTGATGGTTATGATCGTGAGGTTGTACTTGCTGACCCCGTCTGTCTCCACCACAGCATACAACGATAAGATTGTGGTGTTCCTACGGCAACCCAACATCTTCGAGGTGCTTCAAGAGAGATCAAGCCTCAGGCCTGGCCAGGACCAGCTCGCTCAAGTACTGACGTCTCTTGGGGCATACCTTAGCTAGTACTTGCATGCAGGTAAACTTGATCTTTACACTTGATCTTAATCTGTTATGGGTGTTGTGTGGGTCGTGTGTGTGGTCGTGTGCGGGGGAAGTGTGGTGTGTGTGTGTGTGTGTGTGTGTATGTATGTGTGTGTGTGTGTGCGCGTGCGGGGGTGTGTGTGTGTGTGTGTGCGTGTGTGTGCGCGTGCGTGTGTGTGCGGGTGCGTGTGTGCG
>JAMWET010006148.1:0-37022 GCA_024036415.1 Prochilodus magdalenae
TCCGAACCACCGTGCCCTCACTGAGCTCCTCTGGGATGGTGTAGCGAATCTGTGCCTCGATTATATTCCACACAGCAAGAGCATGAAGCAGCCCGGCAATCCACCATTTCCTCCGCATTTTTCTCATCATAATCTCCATTTCTGATATCCACAATGTACCGCGCGATATGCTAGCGAGAGAACCATTTCAAATGCAGTAAGATCCTTTGTTCTGGTGGTCGACCGAAAGACTAAATCTGTGTGCATCCGACGCTGTAGGCTGAAGCTCCTCTTGTGAGAGGAATGACACAATAGAAAGGGGAGGGAGTAGATCTCTTTGTATGTGCTGGGCGCTCATTGGCTCAAAGCACCACCAATAGACTGGGAGGAATAATGAACAGCCGCTTAAAGAGACAGTAAAAGTAGTGCAACGTGCAATCATACAGTATGATGTATCTCAGGCAGAAATAAACAGAAAAAGATAGAAAATGAAGGAATAATACATGAACCATACGGAGGAAACTCTCCTAGTTGGAATATCACAATTTCTTCTGTGATATCGGTTGAATTTGTGAACAAATTGCGAATAAAATAGCGACTGAAGAAGGCAACATTTTGAGCGATCTAAATTCAGCACCACTGTACTGGACAGCGACACAAAATGACATCAATGATGTGTCATTATTATACAAAACTCTCAGTTTACTTTCTATTTCTCTCCCAACACACACAAAGACACACATTCACACTATTATTAAGTATGGCTACCATAAACCAAACTTCCACCAACATGAACAATTTAAGCACCATGAAACGGTTACTCCAGATAGTGACCTACAAAGTAAAGAACCAGATAAAGAAAGTTAAAAGACATTTGGTATTTCCATTGTTTATGGAATATGATTGGTGTGAAGCTTCTCGTTGAGTGTTTATCAAAACATATACATAAATTCAGTGAAGGATTTTACACAAACATTATTTTAAGGAGCTGTATAATTACATCATTCTTACAAAAGCCATAAACATCCAGATTATTTTTTTTAAAGTAAATGAATTTTGCGAATTTACAAGTGTAACAGTTGATAACTTATTGTACAGCTAAAAGTATCAAACGCACAAGCTAAATCATATTTACATTTCTGTTCTAATAAATGTTTTCAGTATTTTACAGGAGGCATCTTCGTTTGTTTGAAACATTATGCATTACTGCATTGAAACAAAAGTGCTATATTCGTAAACGTGACTTGTCAGGCTTACTCGTTCTGTTTCAACTATAAAAAGTTAGAGTGGTTTGAAACCAACCACACAGGAGAATAGTTAATTTGAAATAGATAAAATAGTGGTTTTATTGAGGTAATTAATTGATGTATTTGTTTTTGTTTTTATTTTACTTAAAACAATCATGCATGTAAACGGGAACTTGATCAACGAACTCTTGCGATTATTAAACATTGCAATAATAAAATAGCAAAACGCCACTGTTTCATATGTAACCCCTTAGAATATAGATTGGAAGAAAAAAGAGACAACTTAATTTATGAACATGAACTATTAGACGACATTATCTAGCGGGGATATGTATAATATTATACTTGGGATATTGGATTGTGACTTTAGAGCATTGAGGTCTACACATTTGTAAAATGACACCATCTCCAAATGAATAAGGTTTTGTGAATTCAAGTCAAAGGGCTTATGGTCATTGTGCAATGAAGCTTGTTCAACAGCGCAACGGCCACTGGAAGAACGCGTTGCTAATGTACATGATACCCCATTCAATAAACAACGAAAACCTTCTGAACTAAAAAAGCAAAAACAGACGCGTAGATACATTATAAAATGAGGATCATGTTTATACACAAACCTACTAGCTCCACAGATAAAGTGGAAAATGCCCGCCAGACCGATATTTCAATAGGCTCACCTGCTGACTCTCGAACTTCCACGTGCTGTCAGGTTAGAGAGGTAGCACGCATCCAGCACATTGAGCGTGTCTGTGAAGTCTGTGGTGCTTGCTGGGCTTTAACGAGGGTGAAATCACTGAACTCTGACATTGGAGAGAGATAGGAGCCGAAACGACTGACTCTGAGACATCATGTCTCCTCCCAGCACCTCCACATACTTAATGGGTCCGTCAGTGTTGAGCTGGATCTGCAGGTTCCTGTTGGGGTTTCTTATATCCAGAATCGCTCCGTCTGATATACAGCAGCTCGAGCTGCCTCTACTGCCCCGAGCACATTTCACCAGCAAAGATGCATAATAAAAGAACGTCATCAGAAAAACATAATAAGGAGACCGAGGCGAGAGAGATGATCAGATAGAGAGAGTCATCGTCCCGCTTTTCTTACTGATCTCTGAGCTTTTCTTCCGGTAGTCTGAGATGGGCTCATGGAAGCCGTCCTCTATTAGCACGTCCACGGTGACCGTGCCGGACTGCACCGGTTCTCCGTTGTCCTTGATCTCTATCAGCAGTCTCTGAGAGGAGTCATCCTGCTCTGAGACCGAGCGCTTAGTCCTCACCTCTCCTGTATGGAGATTGACGCTGAACAGAGACGCGTCCGTGGCCTCCGCTAGCCGGTAGGAAATCCAGGCGTTATGGCCCGAGTCAGCGTCCACTGCGGTGACCTTAGTAACGAGGTGCCCTGCTTTAGCGGAGCGGGGCATCCTCTGATGGGAGACCGAGCCCATGACCGGAGAAGGGTAAATGACAGCGGGGGCGTTGTCGTTCTGGTCCAGGATGAACACATGAACTGTGGCGTTACTGCTCAGAGACGGAGAGCCGTGATCTCTGGCCTGAACTTGGATCTGGAACACCTTCATTCTCTCATAGTCAAAGGAGTGCATGCTGAAGATGCTGCCGTTCTCTGAGTTGATGTAGATGTAGGATGATACTGGAGTGTCTAGAACTCTAGAATCTACAACGGAATATAAAACTTTGGAATTTTCTCCCTGGTCTGGATCAGAAGCTGAAACGGAGCACAGTATGGAGCCAGCAGCGCTGTTCTCCTTCACATACACGGTGTAGAACGGCTGGGTGAAAACGGGAGGGTTATCATTCACATCTAACACGCTGACGAGTATCTCCTGTCTAGAGGTAAGCTGAGGTGATCCAGAATCAGCAGCCACTATAACCACCGTATATGCAGAGTGAGACTCTCTGTCCAGTTTCCGGTCAGTGATCAGTGTGTAGTGGTTGGAAATGGAGGGTTTTAAAGTAAACGGAACGCCTGGTAATAAAGACAGACTGACTTTGCCGTTTTCTCCTGTGTCTAAATCTTTGGCGCTAATCAAAGCCACAACTGTTCCAACAGGGGCGTCTTCCCGGACAGGGCTAGGTAGAGACTTCAGTACTATTTCTGGGGGGTTATCGTTCATATCCAAGACGTCCAAATGGAGGCTACAAATGCCTTCCATAGGCGGATTGCCTTTATCTCTGGCAATTATATCAAAATCAAAAGATTTCTCCGCTTCAAAATCTATATAATTTTTTACCTTCACCTCGCCGCTCACCGAGTCAACGGAAAACAAGTGATTCACAACATCTGTCGTGTGTGGTCCGAATGTATAGCTTATTTCTTTGTTTAAACCTTCATCCGGGTCTAAAGCTTTTACAGTCATGACTACCACACCTAGCGGTGAGTTTTCTGGAATTTTTGTGTCATACTGAGTCTTTTCAAAAACAGGAGAATTATCATTTATGTCAAGAACGAAAACGGTGATTTCTGCTGTGCCGGATCTGGCTGGTTTTCCTCCGTCTAAAGCAGTGAGCATGAGACTGACTGTAGACTGTTTTTCTCTGTCTAGAGGTTTTTCCAGCACTAGCTCAGGAACCTGAGATCCATCTTTAGCTAATTTCATATCTAGTGTAAAATGATCGTTTTTACTAAGTGTATAAGTCCGCAGGGAATTTGCGCCCACATCAGGATCTTGAGCAGCTTCTAAACGAAATCTTGCACCAGGTGCAGTTGACTCGTAAACGTTTAAAACTCTCTCTTTGTTTTGGAAAACTGGAGAATTATCATTAATATCCTGTATTTCTATTTCAACACGATACAGCTGTAACGGGTTCTCTACAATTCCCTCCAGAGGCACGACACAGCCGAGGCTTTTACTGCACAACGCCTCTCTGTCGATCCTCTCCTTCACTACCAGCTCACCTTTGGCTGGATCCACGCCGAAATACTGCTTACCAGACTCGGAAGCAATGCGCAAATTCCGTTCAGCAACCTCAGATAATTTCAAATCCAGATCTTTAGCGATATTTCCGACCACCGTGCCCTCATTGAGCTCCTCTGGGATGGTGTAGCGAATCTGTGCCCCGATTATATTCCACACAGCAAGAGCATGAAGCAGCCCGGCAATCCACCATTTCCTCCGCATTTTTCTCATCATAATCTCCATTTCTGATATCCACAATGTACCGGTGGGTCATGGGCGCGCGATATGCTAGCGAGAGAACCATTTCAAATGCAGTAAGATCCTTTGTTCTGGTGGTCGACCGAAAGACTAAATCTGTGTGCATCCGACGCTGTAGGCTGAAGCTCCTCTTGTGAGAGGAATGACACAATGGAAAGGGGAGGGAGTAGATCTCTTTGTACTGTACTGGGCGCTCATTGGCTCATGGCCGCACCAATGGACTGGGAAGAACTACAAGCAGCCGCTTAAAGAGACAGTGTCTCTTGCAGTCACTGTGATATTTTATCCAACCAAAAGAAAGTATATGAAGTAGTAACAGGAAAGTCGATGTATTACACACTGAATAATCACACATGGGTCTAAATACCATCTCTGAATTTCGTTTCGATGGAAACTGAACTGGCTAATGAATATATCATTTGTGTACATCCGCCACAAATAGATACAAGAGTACAAGAGTGTTCAGCACCACTGTACTGGACAGCGACTGTCCTTTACTGACAATCCTGAATGATTTTTTGATGGGCAGGTACAAGAAGGACTCATACACACACGAACACATGTATTTTCACTTAGGCGCTAAATGACCTCTCTAACTGACATCAGTCATTCACAGACTCCAAAACAGTCAAACGATATTTGTGAATGTCTTCTCGAAATAGTAGGGATTGAATGGTCCTGACTTTCTCGTGCTGCTGTTAGAATTAAGTCCATCATAAAAACATATCTTAGTTTAGTAATCAAACATCAATTTAAATAATTCATTTTGTGACATTAATATATCGCATTTCATCAGGGCAATTACATCTGCGATCAAACAATAGCTGCCTGTAAATTATACAGCTAACTCGGAATACGAAATTAATGCGCTATGAACCCGCAATAAATTCCCAGCTAGCCAGATAACAGGGAATGTGACCACACCTTGGGGTGGATAACGTTATCTAACGTTATATAAGTCATAAATATGTTACAAATAAAACAAATATTTAATCTAATTTGACAAGATGTTTATTATATGAAATCTATATTCATGCCAGTATTAGTTTTTCTGCATTGCAACGTTTTTATTATTATTATTATTATTATTATTATTATTATTATTATTATTATTATTAATAAAACGTAGGATAATGTTCTCTAAAGCCATCATGATGTAACGTACTCTGAAGTCTTCACAATATTCTAAAGACAGCCTCTGAATGTTTTTTTAACGTGTATATTACAGCAAAATATTTTAAATATCAAACATGATTTCCTGACTTTTTTGACATCCTATCCATTTCTGTGAAATATTAAAAGAACTTGAAAGCAACGATGGCCAAGTCGTGGGAACTTTAGTTAGATAGCATATGCACATACTAACATGTTAAAGCGGTGAACTACATTTCTAACATTACCATAGTTCTGAATTGCGATGAGATATAAATAAAAGCGTATTAAATATAACGCTGCCTGATCACCGGGACACTTCAGCACAACCATCACAAACACAGCTCCAAAAGAAAAGGGGTAACCACTGACGTAAAACAGAAACACACACTTCCCGCTGATTGTTTCCAACGAACACTCACCTGCTGACTCTCGAACTTCCACGTGCTGTCAGGTAGCGACGCATCGAGCACGTTGAGCGTGTCTGTGAAGTCTGTGGTGCTGCTGGGCTTAACGAGGGTAAAATCACTGAACTCTGACATTGGAGAGAGATAGGAGCCGAACGACTGACTCTGAGACATCATGTCTCCTCCTAGCACCTCCACATACTTAATGGGTCCGTCAGTGTTGAGCTGGATCTGCAGGTTCCTGTTGGGGTTCTTGTATCCAGAATCGCCCCGTCTGATACAGCAGCTCGAGCTGCCTCTACTGCCCCGAGCACATTTCACCAGCAAGATGAAGAACGTCATCAGACATAGTAAGGAGACCGAGGCGAGAGAGATGATCAGATAGAGAGTCATTGTCCCGCTTTTCTTACTGATCTCTGAGCTTTTCTTCCGGTAGTCTGAGATGGGCTCATGGAAGCCATCCTCTATCAGCACGTCCACGTTGACCGTGCTGGACTGCACCGGTTCTCCGTTGTCCTTAATCTCTATCAGCAGTCTCTGAGAGGAGTCGTCCTGCTCTGAGACCGAGCGCTTAGTCCTCACCTCTCCTGTATGGAGATTGACGCTGAACAGAGACGCGTCTGTGGCCTCCGCTAGCCGGTAGGAAATCCAGGCGTTATGGCCCGAGTCAGCGTCCACTGCGGTGACCTTAGTAACGAGGTGTCCTGCTTTAGCGGAGCGGGGCATCCTTTGATGGGAGACGGAGCCCATGACCGGAGAGGGGTAAATGACAGCGGGGGCGTTGTCGTTCTGGTCCAGGATGAACACATGAACTGTGGCGTTACTGCTCAGAGACGGAGAGCCGTGATCTTTGGCCTGAACTTGGATCTGGAACACCTTCATTCTCTCATAGTCAAAGGAGTGCATGCTGAAGATGCTGCCGTTCTCTGAGTTTATGTACACGTATGAGGAGACAGATATGTCTTGCCTTTTCGAATCCAGAACCGAATACGTTATTTTAGCATTTTCGCCTGTATCTAGGTCTGAGGCTGAAACCGATGATAGTATTGATCCCGGTGCGCAGTTTTCCTCCACATAAACTGAGTATACGGACATAGAAAAGACAGGAGGGTTGTCGTTTACATCTAATATGCTTACTCGTACAAATTTGCTTGTCCATAAGGGCGGTGATCCAGAATCAGATGCTCTGAGCTCAATGTTATACTCTGGGAACTGCTCTCGGTCTAATTTCGCGTCGGTTACCAGTGCGTAATGATTAGAAAACGTGGGCTTTAATTTAAAGGGATGGCTTGGGGACGTCGTCAACGTTACGTTCCCATTATGGCCTGAATCTAGATCTTTAACGTTTATCAACGCCACCATGGTTCCAGCTGGAGCGTCCTCTCGCACAGGCTTGGGTAAGGAGGCGATGGTGATTTCTGGAGCGTTATCGTTCACATCTACCACCGCCACCTGGACTCTGCAGTGACTCTCCATAGCTAGAGTCCCTTTGTCTCTAGCTCGTATATCGAACTCAAATGACTTACTACTTTCATAATCAAGGTGTTTGGACAGGGACACTTCACCAGTTTCTGGGTTGATAGTGAAGAAATTCTGAATATTTTCTGACGTGTGCGCCCCAAAGGAGTACTCTAATTGGCTATTCAGCCCCTCATCTAAATCATTGGCTGTTACAGTAAGTATTAGCGTACCTGGAGCGCAGTTCTCCATCACTTTAACTTCATATAGATCTTTTTCAAACACTGGAGCATTGTCATTGGCATCCAGGATCCTCACTGTAATTTCTGTGCTCCCGGATCTAGGCGGATTTCCCCCATCAATGGCTGTCAGAACGAGCTGGTGGACAGGCTGTTTTTCCCTATCAATAACCCTCTCCAGCACGAGCTCAGGGACCTTCGTCCCATCCTTGTTATTTTTGAGATTCAGCAAAAAATAGTCGTTTTTATTTAATGCATACGATCGTAGCGCGTTAGATCCAACGTCAGGGTCTTGAGCAGGCTCTAATCTGAATTTTGCCCCAGTAGGTGTGGACTCAGGCACGTCTAAAACGTTTGCAGCCGAAGCAAAACGCGGAGAGTTGTCATTTATGTCTTGTATTTCGACCTCCACGCGATAAAACTGAAGTGGATCCTCGATTATCACTTGCAAGGGCAGCACACAACTGGCGCTTTGTTCGCAGAGGCTTTCTCTGTCTGCCACGTCCTTCACAACCAGCTCTCCATTCCTCAAATCCAGAGTGAAATATTGCTTACCGGAATCAGACGCTATCCTCAGTTTACGCTCAGAGATCTCAGATAATCCAATGCCCAGATCCTTTGCTATATTTCCAACAACCGAGCCCTCCTTAAGCTCCTCGGGAATGGTGTAGCGTAGCTGTGCTCCTGCTCTATTCCACGGAACGAGGAAACAGAAGAGCCACAGCGGCCGCCAGAATAAAACCTTCCTTCGTATTTGAGTCCTCATTTCCACGTGCGAATCCTTACCCAGCGTTCCAGACTCCAGATGCACATTTTACGCAGGCGAAATATCCCATTAATGACAAGTCATGTTAGTAATGCTATCCAGGTTGCTTCGTACTCGGCAGTGCGCACTGCCCCGTTTGTCTCAGTCTTTGTATTGTGCACTGAAGAGCTATGGCAAAGGGGAGGGAGTGGATCTCTTTGTGCAGACCAGCCCCCTATTGGTGGAGCACGCTCCAATAGAGCTCATGGCCGGAGCCAGGACTGCTTCTTAAAGAGACAGTGCGTGAATCTAACCCGCGCAGAAAAGGGTGGTGCTGAAGTGTCCCATTATATAGGAGTATGATAATAACTTGGTTTCGCGAGAAAGCTGTGACTGTAGCTGCATGTTTACAGGTATGTGTGAAGGCTCTTGTTTTAAAACGCATTATAGACCACCTTCAAGATGCTCTTTTCTTTTCATATGTTGCTGGGAGTGAACTTCACAAGTGGGTTGCACTATGTTTATGGAATAATTTATTTAATACAAATAAACAAATAAATGAAAAAGAGAATTCCAACACAAATGGATGGACAGTTTTTTGGTGTATATCTCAAAATGTAGTAAATCCATATGCTATGTATTTCATATATTTTGTGTGAAATCTGATTTTACATTAAATTTACATTAATTTCTCTAGATTACACTATCAGAATTACTCTAGATAATTTTGTTGAGTTTTATAGAGTACAGATTTATAGATAGATTTATCCAGATCACAATTTCTTCTAGAATACTCCAATTGTTTTAAGTCTTGCAGATCACAAATTGTTCTAGATTTATCTAAATGACGATTTTGTATAGATTAGAGATTCTTTTGTCAGTTTTTGCATTTTACAATTTTCTCTACTTTTCTCTAGATTAATCTAGAAAATGTTGTTGAGTTTTGTACAATAACCATCTTTTCTAGATTACTACAGTATTTGGGTAATTTGTTTTGGTCAAAATTGGCCCAATTTTAATAACTATAAAAAAGCAAAAAATGTTAACCTGTTTCAGAATGTCAAGAATCATTAAGAATAATAGCAAGTGGATGTAGAAAGAATATACCTTAAAAAGATCAGCAAAAACTGAAATAATGTGCATAATGTGATAAACCATCTGATCTTATGCAAACCGAACAACATTCAACAGTAAAATGTTAAAAAGCACCATAGACACATAGCAAACTCTCAAAAAGCTGCCATAACCAATAATTACCAACAATCATAACAATACAGGCTCGCCAGACCGAAACAAACCGACAAACCGACAGACCGACAAACACTCACCTGCTGACTCTCGAACTTCCACGTGCTGTCAGGTAGAGACGCATCGAGCACGTTGAGCGTGTCTGTGAAGTCTGTGGTGCTGCTGGGCTTAACGAGGGTGAAATCACTGAACTCTGACATTGGAGAGAGATAGGAGCCGAACGACTGACTCTGAGACATCATGTCTCCTCCCAGCACCTCCACATACTTAATGGGTCCGTCAGTGTTGAGCTGGATCTGCAGGTTCCTGTTGGGGTTCTTATATCCAGAATCGCTCCGTCTGATACAGCAGCTCGAGCTGCCTCTACTGCCCCGAGCACATTTCACCAGCAAGATGAAGAACGTCATCACACATAATAAGGAGACCGAGGCGAGAGAGATGATCAGATAGAGAGTCATCGTCCCGCTTTTCTTACTGATCTCTGAGCTTTTCTTCCGGTAGTCTGAGATGGGCTCATGGAAGCCGTCCTCTATCAGCACGTCCACGGTGACCGTGCTGGACTGCACCGGTTCTCCGTTGTCCTTAATCTCTATCAGCAGTCTCTGAGAGGAGTCGTCCTGCTCTGAGACCGAGCGCTTAGTCCTCACCTCTCCTGTATGGAGATTGACGCTGAACAGAGACGCGTCCGTGGCCTCCGCTAGCCGGTAGGAAATCCAGGCGTTATGGCCCGAGTCAGCGTCCACTGCGGTGACCTTAGTAACGAGGTGTCCTGCTTTAGCGGAGCGGGGCATCCTCTGATGGGAGACGGAGCCCATGACCGGAGAGGGGTAAATGACAGCGGGGGCGTTGTCGTTCTGGTCCAGGATGAACACATGAACTGTGGCGTTACTACTCAGAGACGGAGAGCCGTGATCTCTGGCCTGAACTTGGATCTGGAACACCTTCATTCTCTCATAGTCAAAGGAGTGCATGCTGAAGATGCTGCCGTTCTCTGAGTTGATGTAGACATAAGACGATATGGGAACGTCCTGCACTTTAGAATCCAAAACTGAATAGGATATTTTAGCGTTTTGGTCCAGGTCCGGGTCATGTGCCGACACCGAGCATAATACTGAGCTATGTGCGCTGTTCTCTTTAATATAAACTGTGTACGATCTTTGAGAGAAAACAGGAGGGTTATCATTGACATCTGAGACGGTAATCGTAACATCTTTATGAGTAGATCTTGGCGGTGAACCTGAATCAATGGCGTTCAGTCTGATCTTGTACTCTGGGTATTTCTCTCGATCCAGTGGGCCATTAGTAACCAATGCGTAATGGTTGGATAGAGACGGGTTCAATCTAAATGGAGAACGAGAAGCCAAAGTCAGATTTACTTTGCCATTCTCGCCGGAATCAGCGTCTTTCGTGCTTATTAGCGCGATTACAGTGTTGTTGGCAGCATTTTCAGGCACTGGGCTGGAAAGAGAGGTTATAACTATGTCTGGGTCGTTATCGTTAACATCACTGATCTTTATTTTAACGCTACAGTGGCCTTCCATTTGCGGGGTCCCTTTGTCTTTTGCCAGTACGTCAAATTTATGTAGATTGGCTTGCTCATAATCCAGAAGCCCTTTCACGCTAATCACACCAGTCTTTGAGTTTATATCAAAAGCTGCCTTTAGCGCGTCAGATGTCTTCTCTGCAAAGAAGTATTCCACTTCTCCATTTAGTCCTTCATCTAAATCCACAGCGCTGACCTTCAGGATGTTATTGCCTATTTGTTCGTTTTCATCTACAGTTGCTTCGTAAAACGACTTCTCAAACTGTGGTGCGTTGTCATTGTTATCTAGAACTACGATCGTTATTTCACACGTCCCAGATCTCACTGGGTTTCCACCATCCACAGCCGTGAGTATAAGCTTATGAATAGCCTGTTTCTCTCGATCGAGAGGTTTGTCCAGCACTAACTCAGGGATCTTTATGCCGTCTTGAGTTTTGACATTTAACACGAAGTATTTGTTCCTATCTAAATTATAAGACTGTAAAGCATTTGACCCCACGTCAGGATCGTCTGCGCTGTCCAGAAGGAACTTAGCGCCTGGGTTTATAGACTCAGGTATATTCAGCGTTCGTTCATTTGAACTGAAATTGGGCGTGTTGTCGTTAATATCCTGTATCTCGATCTCGATTCGGTGCAGCTGAAGGGGGTTTTCCACAACTGCTTCCAGGGGCAGCAAACACGGAACGCTCTGCCCGCAAAGGCTTTCTCTGTCAATCTTCTCATTTACAATAAGCTCTCCCTGAGCCACGGACACGCTGAAATACTGCTTACCTGACCCAGAAGCGATTCGTAATTTGCGATCTACCACCTCAGATAAATCCAGACCGAGATCTTTAGCAATATTCCCAACCACGGATCCTTCTCTTAACTCCTCTGGGATCGTATAGCGAATCTGCGCCTCTATTGTATTCCAAGCCAGAATGAAAAACAGCAGTAAACGTTCCTCCTCAAGTAGAAACGTATTCCCCATTGTGTCCTGCAGACCCCGAAACGCTCATCCAAATTTCTTTAAGGTCGCGCAGTGTTTCAGACAAAGACAAAACCCTGATAGATACAGTGAAGGCATATTCCCGTTCAGAGGAAGAGAGCGTCTTTTGTTGGAAAGCTCGAATGCTCTGAGCACTGCATGATAGCACATAGGAGGGCGGGAGTAGATCTCTTTTGTACAGGTCTGCACGCCATTGGTGCACCAGACAACAGAGAGGACCAATCAGCATCACTCTTGGTCTTAAAGGCGTATACATCCTTCTACATGGACTGTGGACAATATGCGATTGATATGGAGGAAACTGAGAGACCGAAAGGAAAGATGCTCAATATTTCATGTCATGTGCAACACTAATAATAAATAATATTACAATAATAATAATAATAAATGTAGAATTCGTGTTAATTATTATAATTATTATTACGTTATGTTAATAATATTATTATAATGTTGTATAACATATATAATAATAATGAACATGATAATAATATATAATTATTAGTTATATATTATTCATCACACTAATAATAATATCTAATCAATGTGGTGGAAAAAAAACAGCGGCAAAGGCGCTGCTAATGATATTTATTATTAGGGGGCCAAATTATTATTACTAATGTTATTATTCATTATTATATTTATTATTATTATTATTATTACTTATTATTATTATTATTATTATTATTATTATTACGCCTTTGCTGCTGTTCCCTTTTTTAATACGGCGATAATAATAATAATAATAATAATAATAATAATAATAATAATTAATAACAATAGTAAGAATAATAATAATAATATATTATATTAATATCATTATTATTATTATTATTATTAGTGTGATGACGTATGAATATATAACTAATAATATATAATAATCATGTTCATTATTATTATAATGTTATACAACATTATAATAATAATTAACACGAATAATAATTATAATAATTAACACGAATTCTACATTATTATTATTATTATTGTTATTATTATTATTAGTGTTGCACATGACATGAAATATTGAGCATCTTTCCTTTCGGTCTCTCAGTTTCCTCCATATCAATCGCATATTGTCCACAGTCCATGTAGAAGGATGTATACGCCTTTAAGACCAAGAGTGATGCTGATTGGTCCTCTCTGTTGTCTGGTGCACCAATGGCGTGCAGACCTGTACAAAAGAGATCTACTCCCGCCCTCCTATGTGCTATCATGCAGTGCTCAGAGCATTCGAGCTTTCCAACAAAAGACGCTCTCTTCCTCTGAACGGGAATATGCCTTCACTGTATCTATCAGGGTTTTGTCTTTGTCTGAAACACTGCGCGACCTTAAAGAATTTTTGGATGAGCGTTTTCGGGGTCTGCAGGACACAATGGGGAATACGTTTCTACGTGAGGAGGAACGTTTACTGCTGTTTTTTCATTCTGGCTTGGAATACAATAGAGGCGCAGATTCGCTATACGATCCCAGAGGAGTTAAGAGAAGGATCCGTGGTTGGGAATATTGCTAAAGATCTCGGTCTGGATTTATCTGAGGTGGTAGATCGCAAATTACGAATCGCTTCTGGGTCAGGTAAGCAGTATTTCAGCGTGTCCGTGGCTCAGGGAGAGCTTATTGTAAATGAGAAGATTGACAGAGAAAGCCTTTGCGGGCAGAGCGTTCCGTGTTTGCTGCCCCTGGAAGCAGTTGTGGAAAACCCCCTTCAGCTGCACCGAATCGAGATCGAGATACAGGATATTAACGACAACACGCCCAATTTCAGTTCAAATGAACGAACGCTGAATATACCTGAGTCTATAAACCCAGGCGCTAAGTTCCTTCTGGACAGCGCAGACGATCCTGACGTGGGGTCAAATGCTTTACAGTCTTATAATTTAGATAGGAACAAATACTTCGTGTTAAATGTCAAAACTCAAGATGGCATAAAGATCCCTGAGTTAGTGCTGGACAAACCTCTCGATCGAGAGAAACAGGCTATTCATAAGCTTATACTCACGGCTGTGGATGGTGGAAACCCAGCGAGATCTGGGACGTGTGAAATAACGATTGTAGTTCTAGATAACAATGACAACGCACCACAGTTTTGAGAAGTCGTTTTTACGAAGCAACTGTAGATGAAAACGAACAAATAGGCAATAACATCCTGAAGGTCAGCGCTGTGGATTTAGATGAAGGACTAAATGGAGAAGTGGAATACTTCTTTGCAGAGAAGACATCTGACGCGCTAAAGGCAGCTTTTTGATATAAACTCAAAGACTGGTGTGATTAGCGTGAAAGGGCTTCTGGATTATGAGCAAGCCAATCTACATAAATTTGACGTACTGGCAAAAGACAAAGGGACCCCGCAAATGGAAGGCCACTGTAGCGTTAAAATAAAGATCAGTGATGTTAACGATAACGACCCAGACATAGTTATAACCTCTCTTTCCAGCCCAGTGCCTGAAAATGCTGCCAACAACACTGTAATCGCGCTAATAAGCACGAAAGACGCTGATTCCGGCGAGAATGGCAAAGTAAATCTGACTTTGGCTTCTCGTTCTCCATTTAGATTGAACCCGTCTCTATCCAACCATTACGCATTGGTTACTAATGGCCCACTAGATCGAGAGAAATACCCAGAGTACAAGATCAGACTGAACGCCATTGATGCAGGTTCACCGCCAAGATCTACTCATAAAGATGTTACGATTACCGTCTCAGATGTCAATGATAATCCTCCTGTTTTCTCTCAAAGATCGTACACAGTTTATATTAAAGAGAACAGCGCACATAGCTCAGTATTATGCTCGGTGTCGGCCCATGACCCGGACCTGGACCAAAACGCTAAAATATCCTATTCAGTTTTGGATTCTAAAGTGCAGGACGTTCCCATATCGTCTTATGTGTACATCAACTCAGAGAACGGCAGCATCTTCAGCATGCACTCCTTTGACTATGAGAGAATGAAGGTGTTCCAGATCCAAGTTCAGGCCAGAGATCACGGCTCTCCGTCTCTGAGCAGTAACGCCACAGTTCATGTGTTCATCCTGGACCAGAACGACAACGCCCCCGCTGTCATTTACCCCTCTCCGGTCATGGGCTCCGTCTCCCATCAGAGGATGCCCCGCTCCGCTAAAGCAGGGCACCTCGTTACTAAGGTCACCGCAGTGGACGCTGACTCGGGCCATAACGCCTGGATTTCCTACCGGCTAGCGGAGGCCACGGACGCGTCTCTGTTCAGCGTCAATCTCCATACAGGAGAGGTGAGGACTAAGCGCTCGGTCTCAGAGCAGGACGACTCCTCTCAGAGACTGCTGATAGAGATCAAGGACAACGGAGAACCGGTGCAGTCCAGCACGGTCACCGTGGACGTGCTGATAGAGGACGGCTTCCATGAGCCCATCTCAGACTACCGGAAGAAAAGCTCAGAGATCAGTAAGAAAAGCGGGACGATGACTCTCTATCTGATCATCTCTCTCGCCTCGGTCTCCTTATTATGTGTGATGACGTTCTTCATCTTGCTGGTGAAATGTGCTCGGGGCAGTAGAGGCAGCTCGAGCTGCTGTATCAGACGGAGCGATTCTGGATATAAGAACCCCAACAGGAACCTGCAGATCCAGCTCAACACTGACGGACCCATTAAGTATGTGGAGGTGCTGGGAGGAGACATGATGTCTCAGAGTCAGTCGTTCGGCTCCTATCTCTCTCCAATGTCAGAGTTCAGTGATTTCACCCTCGTTAAGCCCAGCAGCACCACAGACTTCACAGACACGCTCAACGTGCTCGATGCGTCTCTACCTGACAGCACGTGGAAGTTCGAGAGTCAGCAGGTGAGTGTTTGTCGGTCTGTCGGTTTGTCGGTTTGTTTCGGTCTGGCGAGCCTGTATTGTTATGATTGTTGGTAATTATTGGTTATGGCAGCTTTTTGAGAGTTTGCTATGTGTCTATGGTGCTTTTTAACATTTTACTGTTGAATGTTGTTCGGTTTGCATAAGATCAGATGGTTTATCACATTATGCACATTATTTCAGTTTTTGCTGATCTTTTTAAGGTATATTCTTTCTACATCCACTTGCTATTATTCTTAATGATTCTTGACATTCTGAAACAGGTTAACATTTTTTGCTTTTTTATAGTTATTAAAATTGGGCCAATTTTGACCAAAACAAATTACCCAAATACTGTAGTAATCTAGAAAAGATGGTTATTGTACGAGAGAAAGTAGAGAAAAAAAATCAACAACATTTTCTAGATTAATCTAGAGAAAAGTAGAGAAAAATTGTAAAAATGCAAAAACTGACAAAAGAATCTCTAATCTATACAAAATCGTCATTTAGATACATCTAGAACAATTTGTGATCTGCAAGACTTAAAACAATTGGAGTATTCTAGAAGAAATTGTGATCTGGATAAATCTATCTATAAATCTGTACTCTATAAAACTCAACAAAATTATCTAGAGTAATTCTGATAGTGTAATCTAGAGAAATTAATGTAAATTTAATGTAAAATCAGATTTCACACAAAATATATGAAATACATAGCATATGGATTTACTACATTTTGAGATATACACCAAAAAACTGTCCATCCATTTGTGTTGGAATTCTCTTTTTCATTTATTTGTTTATTTGTATTAAATAAATTATTCCATAAACATAGTGCAACCCACTTGTGAAGTTCACTCCCAGCAACATATGAAAAGAAAAGAGCATCTTGAAGGTGGTCTATAATGCGTTTTAAAACAAGAGCCTTCACACATACCTGTAAACATGCAGCTACAGTCACAGCTTTCTCGCGAAACCAAGTTATTATCATACTCCTATATAATGGGACACTTCAGCACCACCCTTTTCTGCGCGGGTTAGATTCACGCACTGTCTCTTTAAGAAGCAGTCCTGGCTCCGGCCATGAGCTCTATTGGAGCGTGCTCCACCAATAGGGGGCTGGTCTGCACAAAGAGATCCACTCCCTCCCCTTTGCCATAGCTCTTCAGTGCACAATACAAAGACTGAGACAAACGGGGCAGTGCGCACTGCCGAGTACGAAGCAACCTGGATAGCATTACTAACATGACTTGTCATTAATGGGATATTTCGCCTGCGTAAAATGTGCATCTGGAGTCTGGAACGCTGGGTAAGGATTCGCACGTGGAAATGAGGACTCAAATACGAAGGAAGGTTTTATTCTGGCGGCCGCTGTGGCTCTTCTGTTTCCTCGTTCCGTGGAATAGAGCAGGAGCACAGCTACGCTACACCATTCCCGAGGAGCTTAAGGAGGGCTCGGTTGTTGGAAATATAGCAAAGGATCTGGGCATTGGATTATCTGAGATCTCTGAGCGTAAACTGAGGATAGCGTCTGATTCCGGTAAGCAATATTTCACTCTGGATTTGAGGAATGGAGAGCTGGTTGTGAAGGACGTGGCAGACAGAGAAAGCCTCTGCGAACAAAGCGCCAGTTGTGTGCTGCCCTTGCAAGTGATAATCGAGGATCCGCTTCAGTTTTATCGCGTGGAGGTCGACATACAAGACATAAATGACAACTCTCCGCGTTTTGCTTCAGCTGCAAACGTTTTAGACGTGCCTGAGTCCACACCTACTGGAGCAAAATTCAGATTAGAGCCTGCTCAAGACCCTGACGTTGGATCTAACGCGCTACGATCGTATGCATTAAATAAAAACGACTATTTTTTGCTGAATCTCAAAAATAACAAGGATGGGACGAAGGTCCCTGAGCTCGTGCTGGAGAGGGTTATTGATAGGGAAAAACAGCCTGTCCACCAGCTCGTTCTGACAGCCATTGATGGGGGAAATCCGCCTAGATCCGGGAGCACAGAAATTACAGTGAGGATCCTGGATGCCAATGACAATGCTCCAGTGTTTGAGAAAGATCTATATGAAATTAAAGTGATGGAGAACTGCGCTCCAGGTACGCTAATACTTACTGTAACAGCCAATGATTTAGATGAGGGGCTGAATAGCCAATTAGAGTACTCCTTTGGGGCGCACACGTCAGAAAATATTCAGAATTTCTTCACTATCAACCCAGAAACTGGTGAAGTGTCCCTGTCCAAACACCTCGATTATGAAAGTAGTAAGTCATTTGAGTTCGATATACGAGCTAGAGACAAAGGGACTCTAGCTATGGAGAGTCACTGCAGAGTCCAGGTGGCGGTGGTAGATGTGAACGATAACGCTCCAGAAATCACCATCGCCTCCTCACCCAAGCCTGTGCGAGAGGACGCTCCAGCTGGAACCATGGTGGCGTTGATAAACGTTAAAGATCTAGATGCAGGCCATAATGGGAACGTAACGTTGACGACGTCCCCAAGCCATCCCTTTAAATTAAAGCCCACGTTTTCTAATCATTACGCACTGGTAACCGACGCGAAATTAGACCGAGAGCAGTTCCCAGAGTATAACATTGAGCTCAGAGCATCTGATTCTGGATCACCGCCCTTATGGACAAGTAAATTTATACGAGTAAGCATATTAGATGTAAACGACAACCCTCCTGTATTTTCTATGTCCGTATACTCAGTTTATGTGGAGGAAAACTGCGCACCGGGATCAATACTATCATCGGTTTCAGCCTCAGACCTAGATACAGGCGAAAATGCTAAAATAACGTATTCGGTTCTGGATTCGAAAAGGCAAGACATATCTGTCTCCTCATACGTGTACATAAACTCAGAGAACGGCAGCATCTTCAGCATGCACTCCTTTGACTATGAGAGAATGAAGGTGTTCCAGATCCAAGTTCAGGCCAAAGATCACGGCTCTCCGTCTCTGAGCAGTAACGCCACAGTCCATGTGTTCATCCTGGACCAGAACGACAACGCCCCCGCTGTCATTTACCCCTCTCCGGTCATGGGCTCCGTCTCCCATCAAAGGATGCCCCGCTCCGCTAAAGCAGGACACCTCGTTACTAAGGTCACCGCAGTGGACGCTGACTCGGGCCATAACGCCTGGATTTCCTACCGGCTAGCGGAGGCCACGGACGCGTCTCTGTTCATCGTCAATCTCCATACAGGAGAGGTGAGGACTAAGCGCTCGGTCTCAGAGCAGGACGACTCCTCTCAGAGACTGCTGATAGAGATCAAGGACAACGGAGAACCGGTGCAGTCCAGCACGGTCACCGTGGACGTGCTGATAGAGGACGGCTTCCATGAGCCCATCTCAGACTACCGGAAGAAAAGCTCAGAGATCAGTAAGAAAAGCGGGACAATGACTCTCTATCTGATCATCTCTCTCGCCTCGGTCTCCTTATTATGTCTGATGACGTTCTTCATCTTGCTGGTGAAATGTGCTCGGGGCAGTAGAGGCAGCTCGAGCTGCTGTATCAGACGGAGCGATTCTGGATATAAGAACCCCAACAGGAACCTGCAGATCCAGCTCAACACTGACGGACCCATTAAGTATGTGGAGGTGCTGGGAGGAGACATGATGTCTCAGAGTCAGTCGTTCGGCTCCTATCTCTCTCCAATGTCAGAGTTCAGTGATTTCACCCTCGTTAAGCCCAGCAGCACCACAGACTTCACAGACACGCTCAACGTGCTGGATGCGTCACTACCTGACAGCACGTGGAAGTTCGAGAGTCAGCAGGTGAGTGTTCATTGGAAACAATCAGCGGGAAGTGTGTGTTTCTGTTTTACGTCAGTGGTTACCCCTTTTCTTTTGGAGCTGTTTTTGTGATGGTTGTGCTGAAGTGTCCCGGTGATCAGGCAGCGTTATATTTAATACGCTTTTATTTATATCTCATCGCAATTCAGAACTATGGTAATGTTAGAAATGTAGTTCACCGCTTTAACATGTTAGTATGTGCATATGCTAATCTAACTAAAGTTCCCACGATTTGGCCAACGTTGCTTTCAAGTTCTTTTAATATTTCACAGAAATGGATAGGATGTCAAAAAAGTCAGGAAATCATGTTTGATATTTAAAATATTTTGCTGTAATATACACGTTAAAAAAACATTCAGAGGCTGTCTTTAGAATATTGTGAAGACTTCAGAGTACGTTACATCATGATGGCTTTAGAGAACATTATCCTACGTTTTAATAATAATAATAATAATAATAATAATAATAATAATAATAATAATAAAAACGTTGCAATGCAGAAAAACTAATACTGGCATGAATATATATTTCATATAATAAACATCTTGGCAAATTAGATTAAATATTTGTTTTATTTGTAACATATTTATGACTTATATAACGTTAGATAACGTTATCCACCCCAAGGTGTGGTCACATTCCCTGTTATCTGGCTAGCTGGGAATTTATTGCGGGTTCATAGCGCATTAATTTCGTATTCCGAGTTAGCTGTATAATTTACAGGCAGCTATTGTTTGATCGCAGATGTAATTGCCCTGATGAAATGCGATATATTAATGTCACAAAATGAATTATTTAAATTGATGTTTGATTACTAAACTAAGATATGTTTTTATGATGGACTTATTTCTAACAGCAGCACGAGAAAGTCAGGACCATTCAATCCCTACTATTTCGAGAAGGCATACACAAATATCGTTTGACTGTTTTGGAGTCTGTGAATGACTGATGTCAGTTAGAGAGGTCATTTAGCGCCTAAGTGAAAATACATGTGTTCGTGTGTGTATGAGTCCTTCTTGTACCTGCCCTTTAAAAAATCATTCAGGATTGTCAGTAAAGAACAGTCGCTGTCCAGTACAGTGGTGCTGAACACTCTTGTACTCTTGTATCTATTTGTGGCGGATGTACACAAATGATATATTCATTAGCCAGTTCAGTTTCCATCGAAACGAAATTCAGAGATGGTATTTAGACCCATGTGTGATTATTCATTGTGTAATACATCGACTTTTCCTGTTACTACTTCATATATTTTCTTTTGGTTCGATTAAATATCACAGTGACTGCAAGAGACACTGTCTCTTTAAGCGGCTGCTTGTCGTTCTTCCCAGTCCATTGGTGCGGCCATGAGCCAATGAGCGCCCAGTACAGTACAAAGAGATCTACTCCCTCCCCTTTCCATTGTGTCATTCCTCTCACAAGAGGAGCTTCAGCCTACAGCGTCGGATGCACACAGATTTAGTCTTTCGGTCGACCACCAGAACAAAGGATCTTACTGCATTTGAAATGGTTCTCTCGCTAGCATATCGCGCGGTACATTGTGGATATCAGAAATGGAGATTATGATGAGAAAAATGCGGAGGAAATGGTGGATTGCCGGGCTGCTTCATGCTCTTGCTGTGTGGAATATAATCGGGGCACAGATTCGCTACACCATCCCAGAGGAGCTCAGTGAAGGCACGGTGGTCGGAAATATCGCTAAAGATCTGGATTTGAAATTATCTGAGGTTGCTGAACGGAATTTGCGCATTGCTTCCGAGTCTGGTAAGCAGTATTTCGGCGTGGATCCAGCCAAAGGTGAGCTGGTAGTGAAGGAGAGGATCGACAGAGAGGCGTTGTGCAGTAAAAGCCTCGGCTGTGTCGTGCCTCTGGAGGGAATTGTAGAGAACCCGTTACAGCTGTATCGTGTTGAAATAGAAATACAGGATATTAATGATAATTCTCCAGTTTTCCAGAACAAAGAGAGAGTTTTAAACGTTTACGAGTCAACTGCACCTGGTGCAAGATTTCGTTTAGAAGCTGCTCAAGATCCTGATGTGGGCGCAAATTCCCTGCGGACTTATACACTTAGTAAAAACGATCATTTTACACTAGATATGAAATTAGCTAAAGATGGATCTCAGGTTCCTGAGCTAGTGCTGGAAAAACCTCTAGACAGAGAGAAACAGTCTACAGTCAGCCTCATGCTCACTGCTTTAGACGGAGGAAAACCAGCCAGATCCGGCACAGCAGAAATTACCGTTTTCGTTCTTGACATAAATGATAATTCTCCTGTTTTTGAAAAGACTCAGTATGACACAAAAATTCCAGAAAACTCACCGCTAGGTGTGGTAGTCATGACTGTAAAAGCTTTAGACCCGGATGAAGGTTTAAACAAAGAAATAAGCTATACATTCGGACCACACACGACAGATGTTGTGAACCACTTGTTTTCCGTTGACTCGGTGAGCGGCGAGGTGAAGGTAAAAAATTATATAGATTTTGAAGCGGAGAAATCTTTTGATTTTGATATAATTGCCAGAGATAAAGGCAATCCGCCTATGGAAGGCATTTGTAGCCTCCATTTGGACGTCTTGGATATGAACGATAACCCCCCAGAAATAGTACTGAAGTCTCTACCTAGCCCTGTCCGGGAAGACGCCCCTGTTGGAACAGTTGTGGCTTTGATTAGCGCCAAAGATTTAGACACAGGAGAAAACGGCAAAGTCAGTCTGTCTTTATTACCAGGCGTTCCGTTTACTTTAAAACCCTCCATTTCCAACCACTACACACTGATCACTGACCGGAAACTGGACAGAGAGTCTCACTCTATATACACTGTGGTCATAGTAGCTGCTGATTCTGGATCACCTCAGCTTACCTCTAGACAGGAGATACTCGTCAGCGTGTTAGATGTGAATGATAACCCTCCCGTTTTCACCCAGCCGTTCTACACCGTGTATGTGAAGGAGAACAGCGCTGCTGGCTCCATACTGTGCTCCGTTTCAGCTTCTGATCCAGACCAGGGAGAAAATTCCAAAGTTTCATATTCCGTTGTAGATTCTAGAGTTCTAGACACTCCAGTCTCATCCTACATCTACATCAACTCAGAGAACGGCAGCATCTTCAGCATGCACTCCTTTGACTATGAGAGAATGAAGGTGTTCCAGATCCAAGTTCAGGCCAGAGATCACGGCTCTCCGTCTCTGAGCAGTAACGCCACAGTTCATGTGTTCATCCTGGACCAGAACGACAACGCCCCCGCTGTCATTTACCCTTCTCCGGTCATGGGCTCCGTCTCCCATCAGAGGATGCCCCGCTCCGCTAAAGCAGGGCACCTCGTTACTAAGGTCACCGCAGTGGACGCTGACTCGGGCCATAACGCCTGGATTTCCTACCGGCTAGCGGAGGCCACGGACGCGTCTCTGTTCAGCGTCAATCTCCATACAGGAGAGGTGAGGACTAAGCGCTCGGTCTCAGAGCAGGATGACTCCTCTCAGAGACTGCTGATAGAGATCAAGGACAACGGAGAACCGGTGCAGTCCGGCACGGTCACCGTGGACGTGCTAATAGAGGACGGCTTCCATGAGCCCATCTCAGACTACCGGAAGAAAAGCTCAGAGATCAGTAAGAAAAGCGGGACGATGACTCTCTATCTGATCATCTCTCTCGCCTCGGTCTCCTTATTATGTCTGATGACGTTCTTCATCTTGCTGGTGAAATGTGCTCGGGGCAGTAGAGGCAGCTCGAGCTGCTGTATCAGACGGAGCGATTCTGGATATAAGAACCCCAACAGGAACCTGCAGATCCAGCTCAACACTGACGGACCCATTAAGTATGTGGAGGTGCTGGGAGGAGACATGATGTCTCAGAGTCAGTCGTTCGGCTCCTATCTCTCTCCAATGTCAGAGTTCAGTGATTTCACCCTCGTTAAGCCCAGCAGCACCACAGACTTCACAGACACGCTCAATGTGCTGGATGCGTCTCTACCTGACAGCACGTGGAAGTTCGAGAGTCAGCAGGTGAGCCTATTGAAATATCGGTCTGGCGGGCATTTCCACTTTATCTGTGGAGCTAGTAGGTTTGTGTATAAACATGATCCTCATTTTATAATGTATCTACGCGTCTGTTTTGCTTTTTAGTTCAGAAGGTTTTCGTTGTTTATTGAATGGGTATCATGTACATTAGCCGCGTTCTTCCAGTGGCCGTTGCGGTGCTGAACAAGCTTCATTGCACAATGACCATAAGCCCTTTGACTTGAATTCACAAAACCTTATTCATTTGGAGATGGTGTCATTTTACAAATGTGTAGACCTCAATGCTCTAAAGTCACAATCCAATATCCCAAGTATAATATTATACATATCCCCGCTAGATAATGTCGTCTAATAGTTCATGTTCATAAATTAAGTTGTCTCTTTTTTCTTCCAATCTATATTCTAAGGGGTTACATATGAAACAGTGGCGTTTTGCTATTTTATTATTGCAATGTTTAATAATCGCAAGAGTTCGTTGATCAAGTTCCCGTTTACATGCATGATTGTTTTAAGTAAAATAAAAACAAAAACAAATACATCAATTAATTACCTCAATAAAACCACTATTTTATCTATTTCAAATTAACTATTCTCCTGTGTGGTTGGTTTCAAACCACTCTAACTTTTTATAGTTGAAACAGAACGAGTAAGCCTGACAAGTCACGTTTACGAATATAGCACTTTTGTTTCAATGCAGTAATGCATAATGTTTCAAACAAACGAAGATGCCTCCAATAAAATACTGAAAACATTCTTGAGATCAGAAATGTAAATATGATTTAGCTTGTGCGTTTGATACTTTTAACTGTACAATAAATTATCAACTGTTACCCTTGCAAATTCGCATAATTCATTTACTCTAAAAAACTTATCTGGATGTTTATGGCTTTTGTAAGAATGATGTAATTATACAGCTCCTTAAAATAATGTTTGTGTAAAAATCCTTCACTGAATTTATGTATATGTTTTTGATGATAAACACTCAAACGACGAGTAGCTTCACACCAGTCATATTCCATAAACGATGGAAATACCAATTGTCTTTTAACTTTCTTTATCTGGTTCTGTACTTTGTAGGTCCCTTTCTGGAGTAACCGTTTCATGGTGCTTAAATTGTTCATGTTGGTGGAAGTTTGGTTTATGGTAGCCATACTTAATAATAGTGTGAATGTGTGTCTTTGTGAGTGTTGGGAGAGAAATAGAAAGTAAACTGAGAGTTTTGTATAATAATGACACATCATTGATGTCATTTTGTGTCGCTGTCCAGTACATTGGTGCTGAATTTAGATCGCTCAAAATGTTGCCTTCTTCAGTCGCTATTTTATTCGCAATTTGTTCACAAATTCAACCGATATCACAGAAGAGATTGTGATATTCCAACTAGGAGAGTTTCCTCCGTATGGTTCATGTATTATTCCTTCATTTTCTATCTTTTTCTGTTTATTTCTGCCTGAGATACATCATACTGTATGATTGCACGTTGCACTACTTTCACTGTCTCTTTAAGCGGCTGTTCATTATTCCTCCCAGTCTATTGGTGGTGCTTTGAGCCAATGAGCGCCCAGCACATACAAAGAGATCTACTCCCTCCCCTTTCTATTGTGTCATTCCTCTCACAAGAGGAGCTTCAGCCTACAGCGTCGGATGCACACAGATTTAGTCTTTCGGTCGACCACCAGAACAAAGGATCTTACTGCATTTGAAATGGTTCTCTCGCTAGCATATCGCGCGGTACATTGTGGATATCAGAAATGGAGATTATGATGAGAAAAATGCGGAGGAAATGGTGGATTGCCGGGCTGCTTCATGCTCTTGCTGTGTGGAATATAATCGAGGCACAGATTCGCTACACCATCCCAGAGGAGCTCAGTGAAGGCACGGTGGTCGGAAATATCGCTAAAGATCTGGATTTGAAATTATCTGAGGTTTTTGAGCGGAATTTGCGGATTGCTTCCGAGTCTGGTAAGCAGTATTTCGGCGTGGATCCAGCCAAAAAAAAAAGGGGGGGTGAGCTGGGAGTGAAGGAGAGGATCGACAGAGAGGCTTTATGCGGGTCGAGAGCCCAATTGCCTTCTTCCATTAGAAGCCATTGTAGAGAGAACCCGTTACTACGCTGTATCGCTGTTGAGGCATAGAAATACAGGATATTAAGAGATAATTCTCAAGTTTTTGTCCCAAAATAAAGAAAACGAAAACATTACAATATAGGCTGAATCAACTCGCATCCCTGCGTGCCAAGCATTTCGCTCTAGAAGCTGCTCCCTCAAGATTATGTGGTTGGCGCCAAATTCCTACCAATCTGCCGGACTTCAATAACACTTGTATAAAAAACGATTCATTTTGTGTTGGATGTGATAAACAGGAAAGTGATGGATCCAAAGTTCACTGAGTTGATTTAGGAAACGTCTTTGGCAGATTGGAGAGAAAGAACCAACGCTCACTCTTCTGACTCACTAGCTTTAGTATGGAGGGGAAAACCTGCTAGAACTGGTACAGCTGAAATCACTTGTCTCCATGTACTTGAATGACCACATGACAAGTTTGCCCCAGTACTTGAAAAGGCTCAATATTGACGCACCAAATGTAGAAAACCAACCATTATCAGGAAACCGAGTGATTGTTTCTTGGTCAAGAGCTGCTGGATCGAGATGAAAGGCGCTTAAACAGCGAAATACGTTATTCATTCTTGGACCCTCAAACAACTGGACGCAAGTATAGTTAGTTGGTCTCTATTGATTCGATGATCAGGCGATCCATTAAAGTAAATAGTAATATAGATTATCTTGATGAGCAGTAACTCATTTTAAGTTTGACAATCATTGCCAGAGATAAGAGGCCACTCCCCCAGATGGATGGCATTATGGTAGGATACGGTGTAGGGATTGTATCTAGACCCGGTCCCAATGTGAACGAGAACCCCCCTGAAATTAGTTACTAAGTCTCTGCCCAGCCCTGTCCGGGAAGATCGCCTCACTGTTGTTGGAACAGTATTGGAGCGTTGATTAGGACGCACCACAAAGATTGTAGGACACAGGCGAAAACGGCAAAAAGTCCGTATGGTCTTTATTACCAGGCGTGTCCGTTTACTTTAATAAACCTCCAATTTCCAACCACTGCACACTTGATCATGACCGGAAACTGGACAGAGAGTCTCACTCTGCAATATACGGTGGTCCATAGGTGGCTGCTGAGTTCTGGATCACACTCAGACTACCTCTAGACAGGAGATTACTACGTCAAGCCTGCAGCTTGGTGTTTAGATTGTTGGAATGATAATCACTCCCGTTTTTCACCCAGCCGGGTTCTACACCGTGTACGTTGAAGGGAGAAACAGCGCTGCTCCGCGGGGGTCCATATGCACTGTGCTCCGTTTCGAGCTTCTGACCAAGGACCAGGGAAGAAACTCACCAAAGGTTTTCATATTCTGTTGATAGATTCTAGAGTCTCTAGGACACTCCAGTATCAATCTTACATGTATACCATATACAATCATAAGGAGAACGGCAAGCACTCTTCAGCACATGCACTCACTTTGACTATGATGGAGAGAAAGAAGGTAGTCCCAGTGATCCAACGTCCTAGGCCATAGGATGATCACGTGCTGCTATCCTTCTACTGAGCAGTTACGCCAACAGTTTCATGTGTTCAATCCCTGGACCAGAACGACAACGCCCCCCGCTCGTCATTTAACCACTCTCCGGTACATGGGGCTCCGTCTCCCATCATGAGGATGGCCCCACGCTCCGCTAAAGCAGGACATCTCGTCACTAGGTCACCGCAGGTGGAGTACGCGTGACTACGGGCCCATAAACGCCTGGATTTCCTACCGGCTAGCCGAGGAGGCCACTGACGCGTCCTCTGTTCAGCCGTCAAATCTACAATACAGGAGAAGGTGGGACCAGCCTACGCGCTCTGGTCCGTCAGAGGCAGGATGAGCTCCTCTCAGAGACTGCTGAATAGAGATAAAGGACAGCGCCCGGAACGAAGAACCGCGGGCACAGTCCAGCACACGCATCCACCGTGGAACGTGGCTGATAAGCTCCGATGGAACGGCTTCCATGAGGCTCCATACTCAGACTAACGCGAAGAAAAGCTGAATCTAAGAGAGATCAGTAAGAAAAGCGGGACAATTGACTCTCTCATCTGACTCATCTCATCTCGCCTCTGGTCTCCTTATTATGTGTGATGACGTTCTTCATCTTGCTGGTGAAATGTGCCGGGGGCTAAGTAGCGGCAGCTCGAAGCTGCTGTTATCCAGACGGAGCGGATGTCTTGGATATAACTGAACACCAAACCAGGAACCTGCAGTATCCAGCTCAACACTGACGGATCCCATTAAGGTATTCGGGGAGGTGCTGGGGAGGAGGACATTGATGTCTCAGAGTCCGTCGTTCGGCTCCTATCTCTCTCCATATGTCAGAGTTCAGTGGATGGCACCCCTACGTTTAAGCCCGAGCAGCACCACAGAACTTCACCAGACACCTTCGCTCCAACGTGCTGGAGCCGTCGCGCTAACTGGACAGCACGTGGAAGTTCGAGAGTCAGCAGGTGAGCCTATTGAAATATCGGTCTGGCGGGCATTTCCACTTTATCTGTGGAACTAGTAGGTGTGTGTATAAACATGATCCTCATCTATCTACGCGTCTGTTTTGCTTTTTAGTTCAGAAGGTTTTCGTTGTTTATTGAATGGGTATCATGTACATTAGCCACGTTCTTTCAGTGGCCGTTGCGCTGTTGATCAAGCTTTCCAGCACAATGACCAAATTCCCTTTGACTTGAATTCACAAAACCTTATTCATGTGGAGATGGTGTCATTTTGCAAATATGTAGACCACATTGCTATAAAGTCACAATCCAATATCCCAAGTATAACGTTATACATATCCCCGCTAGATAATGTGTTCTAATAGTTCATGTTCATAAATTAAGTTGTGTTTTTTTATTGGCATTTCAGTGATATTTTAATCCATATTCAACGTGTTACATGTGAAACAAAAACGGTTTTTCATTTTATGTAGCAAAGAGTATCAAACGTTAGAGTTCGTTGATTAAGTTCCCGTTAACATGCATTAATAATGAAAAAGTAATAATAAATAAATAAATACATAAAATAAATACATTAATAAAACTACTATGTTTTCTCCATATAAGCTATTTCAAATTAACTATGCTCCTGTGTGGTTGGTTTCAAACCACTGTAACTTTTCATAATTGCAACAGAACGAGTTAAGATTTACAAGGCACGTTTACGAATATAGCAATATTGATACAATGCAATAATTCATAACTGTTTAACACATACAAAAATACAATGATAACTCCAATAAAATACTGAAAACATTCTTGAGATCAGAAATGTAAATATGATTTAGCTTGTGCGTTTGATACTTTTAACTGTACAATAAATTATCAACTGTTACCCTTGCAAATTCGCATAATTCATTTACTCTAAAAAACTTATCTGGATGTTTATGGTATTTAGCAGGATGAGGTAATTGTACAGCTTCTTAAAATATTTTGTTTTTCTAAAAAGGCTTTACTGGGATTATGTGTAAGGTTTGAGAAACACTGCAGGAGGAGCTTCACACCAGTCATATTCCATAAACGATGGAAATACCAATTGTCTTTTAACTTTCTTTATCTGGTTCTGTACTTTGTAGGTCCCTTTTGGCTGATGGGTCAAAACAGTTTCATGTTGCTTAAAAATTGTTCATGATTGTGGAGAGGGATTTGGTTTATGTGAGCCATACTCAATAACAGTGTGAATGTGGTGTCTTTGTGAGCGTTTGAGGATGAGAAAAATAGAAAGAATTAAACTGAGAGTGTTTGTATAACTAAATGGACACATCAGTGATGTCATTTTTGTGTCGAACTGTCCAGTACATTGGTGACGAATTTAGATCGCTCAAAATGTTGCATTCTGTCCGTCGCTATTTTATTCGCAATTTGTTCACTAAATTCAACGCGATATCTAACATGAAGAGATTGGAATATTACAACTGAGGACGAGGTTCATCCGTAGGGTTCATGTATTATCCTTTATTTTATTAATCTATTTCTGTTTATTTCTGCACTGGAAAGATATCATCATCAATGTATGATTGCACGTCTGCACTACGTTCAACTGTCTCTCTTTAGAGCGGGTATGTCATTATTCCTCAAAGGTTATTGGTTGAGTGCTTTGAGAGCAATGAGCGCCCAGCACATACAAAAGAATCAACAACTCCTCCCAATTTCTATTGTCGTCATCCCTCTCACAACGAGGAGATTCAGCCTACTAGCGGTCATCGGGATGCACACAGATTTAGGCTTCTCGGGGCTTCGACCACCAGAACAAAAGGCATCTTAATGCATTTGAAATGGTTCTCTCGCCTAAGCATATCGCGCGGTACATTGTGGATATCCCAGAAGTGGGGTTATGATTTGTGGAATATACAGAAATGGAATTATTGATGAGAAAAATGCGGGAGGAAATGGTGGATTGCCTAAGAGGAAGCCGGGCCACTTCATGCTCCTGCTGTTGTGGATATAAACGCTGGGGAACAGATTCACGACACCATAAACCAACCCCAGCACCAGAACGAGCCCCGAGATCACAGTCGGAGGGCAATGTGGTCGGAAATATCGCTAAAGACATCCTGGATGTGAAATCATTATCTGACGGTATTCCTTCTGAGCGGGAATTTGCGGGGGGATTGCTTCCGAGTCTGGTAAGCAGTATGTCAGCTGGGACTTCCATGCCAAAGGTGAGCTGGGATGTGAAGGAGGACGAGGTCGACAGAGATGGCCGTTATGCGGGTTCAATGAGCAGCCACTTGCCTTCTTCCTTTAGAGCTATTGCTATGACCGAAACCCGTTAACAGCTGTATCGTGTTGAGATAGAAATACAGGATATTAATGATAATTCTCAACAGATCTCCAGTTTTCCAAAACAACGAGAAGGTTTTTAACATATAGCTGAGATCAAAAAACCGATACCTGGGGCAAAGATTTCGTTGAAGAAGCTGCCTCCAAGATCCCGCTGTGGGCGCAAAATTCCATGAGGACCTTATACACTTAGTAAGAAAAGGGGGGGACGATCATGTTGTGTTGGACATCAAAACAGAAAAGGACGGCAGCTAAAATTCCTCAAGTGCTGAGTATTTAGAAACAGACTATGGACAGAATGAGGAAAGCAAAACAACGATTTGCACTTCTTACCTGCTCACTGCATTAGATGGAGGAAAAACCTGCTAGAACTGCGTACAGCTGACTCACATCACTGTTCGTGGTAACTTCTTGACTTGATGTACTTAATCAATGATAATGACCCCCCCAGTCATAGAATTATGAAAAGGCCCTCAATATATGACGCACAAAATTGTACGAAATATGACCAAACCATAGTGGCAGTGGCAATTGTTTCTGTCAAAGCTGTAGATCGAGATGAAGGCGCTAATAGCGAAATTCTTTATTCATTTGCACCACATACCACTGAGATAATACAGAATTTATTCTCTATTGATGCAGTTAGCGGTGACATAAAAGTCAAAACTAATATAGATTATGAGGCAGGTAGCTTTTTCAAGTTTGATATTGTTGCCACAGATAAAGGCACTCCCCCAATGGAGGGCCTTTGTAGCGTACATCTAGAGGTTCTGGATATGAACGATAACCCACCTGAAATAGTACTGAAGTCTCTGCCCAGCCCTGTCCGGGAAGACGCCCCTGTTGGAACAGTTGTGGCTTTGATTAGCGCCAAAGATTTAGACACAGGACAGGACTTGTGGGAAAACGGCAAAGTCTAAGTCTTGTTCTTTATTACGCAGCGCCGTTCCGTTTACTTTAAAACCCTCCATTTTCCAACCACTACACACTGATCACTGACCCGGGAAACTGGACAGAGAGTCTCACTCTGCATAATAACAGGTGCGTCATAGTGCGCTAGCTGATTCTGACCGCATCACCTAAGCTCTACCCTCTAAGACGAGGACGATACTCGTCGAGTCCCCCTTGTGTAGATGATAGAATGAATAACCCATCCCGGTTTTCACCAGCCGCTCTCTACACCGCTCGTATAAGTACATGAGAAACAGGCGCTGCCCTTAGGCCTCCATACTGTGACCCCTCCGTTCAGCTTCTGCATCCAGACAACGGGAGAAAATTCCAAAGTTTTATATTCCGTATGTAGATTCTAGCAGTTCTAGACACTCCCAGCTAATCATACCACATATTACATCAACTTCAACTCAGAAACGCCAGCTGTCTTCAGCAAATAGCACTCCTCATTGACTAATGAGAGAATGAAGTAGGCTAGTTCCAGCATCCAACGTTCAGCGCCAAAGATCACGGCTCTCCGTCTACTGAGCAGTAACGCCTACATGGTTCATGTGTTCATCCTGGACCAGAACGACAACGCCCCTCCCGCCCTGTCATTTTACCCCTCGTCATCGAGTCATGCGCTTCGGTACTCCATAGCAGAGATAGCCCCCGCTCGCGCTAAAGACTGGGCACCTACGCTGACTTACTAAAGGTAACCAACCGCAGACGTGGAGCGCTGACTAGCGGCCATGAACGCTCCTGTGGATTTCCCTCATAGCCGGCTATGCCGGAGCGCGACCCAACGAAGAGAGCCGACGCGTCTCCGTTCAGCGTCCAATCTCCATACAGGTAGAGGTGAGAGACTCTAAATAGCGACTCGCCCGTCTCGGCTAGCCAGGACGACTACTCTCCCCCCCAGAGACTGCCTGATAGAGATCAAGGACAACGCAGCAAACGCGGTGCACTCCAGTCCATCACGGTCACCGATGCGACGTGCCGATGAGGAGAGACGATAACAAGCGCCGGCTTCCATGAGACCCATACTCCAGACTACGGAATGAAAGCCTCAGAGATCAGTAAGAAAAGCGCGGACGATATGCACTTCTCTATTCCTTGATCATCTCTCTCGCCCTCGGCTCTCTCTTATTATGTGTGATGACGTTCTTCATCTTGCCAGGTTGAAATGCTGCTCGGTCATCGGCAAGTAGATGCAGCTCCCCACCGTCACACACCTAACCAGAACCACACTCGAGGTCTGCCTGTATCAGACGCGGAGCCGATTTCTGGATATAAAGAACCCCAACAGACGCAACCTGCCAGATACCAGCTCAACACTGACAGCGACCCATATAAGTAATGCTGGAGGTGCCTGGAGTAGACAGGAAGACATAGATAGTCCCAGAGTCAGCGTATCGGCCTCCTATCTACTCTCCAATGTCAGAGTTCAGTGCATATTCACCCTCGATAAGCCCAGCCAGACACCACAGACTTCACAGACACGCCTCAACGCTATGCCCTCGATGCGTCTCTACCTGACAGCATCGTGGACAGTGTCTCGAGATGTCCAGCAGAGTGAGGAAACGCCACATGTGTCGTTTTTCTCAGCGACGTGGATCGCTACCTGTAGTGCTAGTCTTTATCCCCACAAAACTTGTTAATGCCGCCGTTATCTCCATCTGTGCTCGAATCATGGTGTGAGGTTGTTAACGTTCTGCTTATTAAATTGTTCGTTCGATTGAGTCCGTATTTGCCAAGTGTATATACATTTACTGTTGCATAACGCCAGTGAATTAATTCCACGAACTTGATTTTTTTTTTTTTGAATACGAAACCAAAACCTCTACAAAAAAAACCCGGATTACTCGCGTACCTTTACGTTCTCCAATAAAAACTTAACCACACAACTTACGAATCATCACTACAGAAGATGAGCACAGGCGGCTGCCATTTGCCGCTTCAACATGAAACTTCCTTTGTCTTGATCATAGAAACAAAACGCAAGCAACTTTGTTCATATGTGTGAACGTGACTTCTCATAACGTCACCATGGTCTTATTCCGAGTATATTATTTTTACCTTCTGCTTTGTTGGCTTAGATTGAGATTATTTATCAGATCAAGAGTTTATTGTTATATGAACAGAACAACAAGACAGTTACACATGTACAAGATATGAATATCCTACTCTGCACGCTGCTCCCGAACTTTCCTTCAAGTACTAAACAAAGCTAGCAACAACACTAAGCATAGACGAACGATCTTAGCTAGTCATACGTCACTACATGCGATTACCCAGAGTAAAATCTAGCATATGTATGCGTTGCTGATACTGGTATGTTGCGTCAAGATAGCTAGCATGCACCATGCAGAGCTGCCGTACGAGGGCCCCATATATAGCCCCGACGTTAGAAGTGAGTCACTTGTTAGTGTGCATCGATAATATAAAACCCCCAAATTTAATACAACTTCAGAATGACTAAATAGAAGTAAACGGTGAACGAAATCCTCAATCGAAGACCAGCACTTGCTGCCATTGATATTGCCAATATATTAAAAATAATAATAATAAAATTAAAAAACATCATCATTGATTTGAAATGGGCCTAATCTGAAGACCCAGATTTTGCGATTGGATTGTCATGTTATATATTCCATGAGCACATTTTGTGCTAAATGTTCAGTGTCAATACAAGATTAATATGAAGCGCCAGCTGCTATTAAAAATCTTGCTGTACGTGTCCCTATATTGAGCAGCCTATTGTGAAGGAACTATTTCTTTGATACTCATTGAGAAGCCTAGTTAACCAGCCGCTAAGCCCAATGTAAAAAATACTGCTTCTGATCATGCTTACGATCTTTTACAAAAATGTATTTTTTCTTTTTATTTTATCTTCTATTTAATCCAGTCATTCATTTCCATCGTATTCTATTTATTTAAAATACATATTCACTATAATGCCGTTAACTGTCTCACAACATATTCATTTGCACAAAAATCAGCTGATGTATACAGTTCGTATTCTGTTTACCAGACAAAACAGTATGTTAATATATTAATTGCTTTTATTACCATATTTCTTCTGCTTCTGAATATTTGTGAATTTTTTGACCATACCATATCTCACCAACTAAGTGGTCCACATGGAACCATATAGCACGAAAAACATAGAAGCCCAAAACAAAACACCCGGACGGTGGAGTGTCATATCCCGTCATACCATAAGCCGCAGTTAAGTAATCAATATAATTAATGATTAATAGTAATTCATTTAGACTCATGGGGGTCCTTGAGAAAACTACCAGTCCCGAATAGTTGCAGCCTTTTCCTTATGAAAGCAGTTGTCCCGTAACAGCTACCAACCCCCCAACAAAACCCAAAAAAAAGTGCGCTGCTGCTGCTATGGCTGGTATGGCCTTTAAACTCTGCTCAAGCTTAAGGTAGGACTTGTGAATGATGTTTGTGAAGGAATAGATTGCAATCCACTGAGCGCTGTCCACCCATGCCGTGCTGAACACACAAGAGATCCACTCTCGCCACAGTCTCGTTGTCTTAGAGCCTCAGCCAAGCTCAGGCGCAGGACCGCCTCCCAACGAGGCTTGCCTTAAACAGCGTGTTCCGGGATTTGATCATGGATTAGGGCGATCTCTTTGTTTATTATGTTGGCGCTGCTTTGGGACGCAGGATATTTACCCGCATCAGTTTGTGGAGATGGGAGCGTTAATAGTGGAACACGCGTCTTTTTGCGGCTCTCGCTGTGTGGCTTTTCTGCTTGTGCTGATACATAGCGGCGCAGATTCGTTACTCACCATCCGAGGAGTTGAAAATCGTGGGTCCCGTTGTCGGCAATATCGCAAAAGATAGACCTGAATGCTTTCTGATATATCTGAGCGCAAGTTACAGATAGCAACGGAGACCGGTAAGCAGTATTTTCGCATTGGATTTTGGGAAGGGTGGCTGGTGATCTGCTGATAGAGTCCGACAGGACAACGAGATATGTGACCAGATCGCCAATGTAAGGTAGAAGGTACTTGTACGCTACATAGAAGGTTGAAGTCGTTCTCTGATTACTAGCAATTAATGAAATTCCTTTACAGATGTTTCGTCGCTTCTTATATAGTTTGTGTGCTTCCATCTTAGTATTCATTTAGAGTCAGGACTGAATGATAATGCCTCCCCCATATTGTTTATCAATTGATCAATTGTGGTTAATGTCCGTGAGTGGAGGCTACACCCGGGCGAATGGTTTCGTTTGGAACCTTCCCAAGTTCCCAGAACTATGGCTCAAATTCCTTACACTCTATGTACTTGAGTATCGAATCATTGAAGGTATGTTGGACCGAGCATTTTATATTAAGTGTAAGAACATAACAAGATGGTACTAAATACCGAACTGTTTTGGAAAAGCTTTAGATCGGAGAAGCAATCACGCATCTCTTTTTGCTTACTGCGGTGGATGGAGGAGCCCCTGCACGGTTCTGAACCACAACCCTAATTACAGTTCAAAGGTACAAAGACAGTAATTGATAATGCCACCCGTATATTTGAAAAGCCCTTCATATATAAGCCAAGTTGCCTGAGAACACTCCAAGGGGACAGTCATTTTGACATAAAACAGCCAGATAGTACGGTTGTGTTTGAAGGCTCGCGGTTACAGGTTAATTGGGAATGAAAAGGTATAAAAGATGGGGGGCGAACCTTGAATGTAATTCGTTTTGAAACCCAAAAAACACGCCAGCGAGTCCGTTGTGTTTCTCATCTGACAATAAAATGGTCTCATTTCGCGCTATCATCATTGATGCAAGAGTCAGGGGGGGTCCCTTGGTTTTTATTTTAATCTGAGCACTTTTTTTGTTTTAGACTCTACTTCGCATTGCTTAATTCTACTTTTGCAGGCTTAAGAACGTTTATTTCTTAAGGGGTCCTCCCCTGTATTCATCCCAAAAGAGTTTCAAGTCACGCGCCGTGCCCCTTCAGGACCAAGGAGCCCGTCACTCCCTCGCTTGGTGCGGGGGGGCCCCACTTCTGCCCAATTGTGTGTTTGAGATTAGAAAAAAATTTCTGGGATTGTAAATGATAAGGAAAGGACCCACGTGGTGTCCCCCCCCAGTAGATTCCTTTAATTGGGAAGAGTTCTGTTTTTTTTATTTTTTTTGTCCCCCTTTAGGGAGGACAAGAGTTTTTTCGTTTGCTCCAAAAAACCCAGGGTACCATGATGGTTTACCGCCTGTTATTAGGATTCAAGGTGTATTGATGTGGAGTAGTAGCGATTCTGGAGAAATATTTTGGGAAGTGTGTGCGTTCTAAAGAATGACAGGTCTTAGGTTTTTTTAACCACCTTTTTCACGGTTAATAACCATCTATTTTCCAACTATTACGCATTAGTCACTTGACCATCCTATCTAGATTATGAAAACATTTTTCCTGGCAGGTATT
>JAMWET010006149.1:0-18469 GCA_024036415.1 Prochilodus magdalenae
TTTCCAAACATCGACATTCCATATAAACTCAGACGCGTAGGTTCACTAGTGGTGTAGAGTCCCATCACCACCACCACTGTAAAGAACATCTGAACCACTTCACACCGATCCTACTCTGAATCACTCCCTCAAACAGTGAATTATACCGGAATTCTGAGGGAAATTGTTTGAAAAACAATTAAGCTCTGCAGAAAGGCTTTGAACTGCATGCTTTCTCATTACAGTCAGTTTTTCCAGGCGTTCCTCTGAGATGTTCTTCCATGCCTCTCGCTTGAAACGCAAGGCTGGGAGGAACTGGGCCATCCCATTCCAGGCTGAACTACTTCTGCCTTCATCCCGTCCACATCACCTCTCTCACAGCTTAGGGTCCTAATGAGCTGTTCCCCAGAAAAGCGTCCCCAAACTTTTGACAGCCCAGTCAAAGTGTAGGTGTGAAGATTAACAGCACGAGGGGCGTTTAGAGAGCGCTCACGCCGTCACCTCAGAGACGCAAGGTACCGGCTGTGTGTGGAAGCTTCTGGAGAAGCACTTTGGTGCCAAACGGCAAACTCAAACAGTGTGATTCACGACACTCATGGAGATCCGGGAGATGGAGATGCTTCCAGAAGAAGTCTAAATCATTTTATTGGTCATGAAAATGTTATTGTCTAGAATGTTGCTTTCCTCATAGCTGATAGTTTCTTGTTCCCCAGCTTCTTAATTGAATTTAACACTCCATCCTAAATCTTGGGAAATCTCGGAAAGTCGGAATAACAAGCTGGCTATCACAAAAACGCTAACCTCAGTCATGTTCGCCTTCCTGTCCTCACAGCAGTGGTGGACAAAGTACCCAGTTGCCCAGGACAAACTACTCCTCCAGTGTGAAATACGTGTGGAAGTTCTAAGATCTGACACAGGAGCGGAGCTTGGTGTTCTCCAAAACCAATCACCGCTGTGATTGGTGCTCATGGAGGGATTACACGCCACTGTGTCCAGTGTTTGGTGTGTACGCTCTCAGAAGTTGGTTGAGCATTTTCAGGTAACCCCCAAACACATTCAGTGGTGTTGAGGTTCTAGACTCTGGGATGGTCAGTCTATTGTTCTGAGAACACCAGCAGCTTCTTTGTTGGAGGTGTGGTGGGTCGTATTTTTTCAGTGATGAGCTTCTTGAGCAGCTACACCTCCTTTCAGACCTCCATACTCTTGAGGAGTCTCCTCACAGTGGAAGAAGGATGGACAGGAACACCTGTGGATGTCCTCAGATCTGAAGCAGGAGTGGAGCTGGATGTTCTGCCCTCTCTCAGAGAGGAACCTGTAAGCATACATTCACGGCGCATGAGGCCCTGTATGAACCACGTCTAGGTTTTCACCCGAAATATTATCACACCTGCTATAAAACAACGTCTCAGGCGGTTCTGCAGGTTCTGACAGGCTTCAAATACAATTCCCATCCCCGGAACAATCCTACGAAGCACTGTGCATCCAACCACTCGGAAAACTGGTTCAGAGTGGTTTGGTGTGAGAAGCTCTATCCTAGAGAAACTTTAGTCGGAGCTGGTCACAGTGGTGGTGAAGGTAACCAGACGTCCCCTCTAAAAGCTCCCTCACCGGAAGTTCCTACATGAGGTGGTTCTGAATGCACTGCCTGACATCTGAGGAGCTGTTTATCTGATTGGGCCAGTGGTGGTGGGTCTACCAGGCCGTCCAGGTGGAGCCCCATATTCTCTGTAGCCTTTAACCATGCCTTGGTCTGGAATTCCACAGCAGTGAACGGCAGAGCTCAGAGAGGACAGTGAAAGAGGGGAAACGGAGAAAACGCAGTGAAATGCATAGAGATGAGGCAAGGGGACGAAAGAATGAACTCCCTCTCTCTCTCTCTCTCTCCGACAGGCACGCACAGAAACAGGCCAGCATCGAGTCCATTAGAGGAGTTTATTGTGAAAACGGACCACTGGCCAAGCGAGCTGGGGCTGGGGAGTGGACGTTTTACTGGGGGACGCGGCGTTTGCTGATGTTTGTCTAAACTTTGCCAGCAGATAGCACAGAGAGTTCTGAGGGTCGGAGTCTTTGGCCGTGGGCGTGTGTGGTTTGGGATGACAGAGTAAATGAATTATTGATACGAAACAATAAACTTACGTCACCCTCATTCCGCTCGGCCAGCGGGGAATCGCTTTCCCAGTACTGGATCTGAAATCGACTCCTGAGACAGTAGGAAACACGCAGCCTGCCAGTGGCCTTCCAACACAACACACGCACTCACACACACGACACACGCTCGGTTTTATACAACCTCAGGACATTCAATCATGTTCCGTATGTGATGTGGACAGTAAATGAGTCACCTCACCTGTTTAAGGTGGTAGTACCTTCAGGCTCCTGCAGGTGGCGCTGCCCGGGGTTGTGAGTGACGGGATCCATAGATTGGGAAGAGGTGCTACAGTGTAGGGAATGTCTCGTTCCATGTGTGGAAAATGGCTCCAGAGCAGATGTTAATGATTGGCTAAAAGGAGGGACTGCATGTGGGCGTGGCCAAAGACCATAGAGTGAGGAAGTAGCTGAATCTGCAGGTGTGTGGAAGCGTACGGTCATACGGGTCTACCAGCAGTGGATACAATCCCAGTCTACAGGGAATTCTCCTCGGAACTGTGCCAGGGAAGGCATCCACCACATCTGGACCAGCTGACCAATCCTTAAATGCGATGAAACACTGATGTGGCTACATCCAGAACCTCGTCCAGTACAGGCCCAATCCAGTCCCACAGTGGAGGTGTTACCCGCTAGTAGGTACGGTTCAGTCACAGGTGAGCTGTGTCCAGTGTTTGGCGTGTCTCACTTTCAGCTCCTGGAAGTGCTGCACCACCAAGGTTCAGTCTTAGAAGTTGGTTTAGCGCTTTCAGGCAACCCCCAAACACATTCGGTCTGGGTTGGTCAGTCCATTGTTCGAAAAACACCAGCAGCTTCTTTGTTGGGTGTGGCTGGACTCTCCTTTTCTCAGTGAGGAGCTTCTTGAACAGCTACACCTCCTTTCAGACCTCCGTAGCATTGAGGTGTCTTCTCACAGTGGAAGAAGGATGGACAGGAACACCTGTGGAGGTTCTCAGATCTGAACCAGGAGTGGAGCTTGATGTTTTCCCCTCTCTCAGAGCTGGGAGTGCTGTGAATCTGAGGGGGATAGTGTTGGTGGGCCTACCAGGACTTCCAGGTGGTTGTTAGGAGCCCCATTTTCTCAGTCATGTTTTAACTCTGTATTTTTTAATTATAGAAATAATAAAACAAAACTTGGATTTTTTCCACCCAAACGAAATTTGTCCCTATGAAGGAAGTCTTCAAATTAGCACCACCGTAGAATCTATTTACCATGAGAATATGAAATATTTTTCATTTCTAACCTTCACACTAACTTTAATTCTAGAGTAACTCTGTCTCTAAAGCTGAATCCTGGTCCGTAGGCTGTAGTCCTGGTTTTCCTACAAAGGCCAGACTTTTTGGTCCTAAAAAAAACGGCACCTCCGAAAAGAAATGGGAGGTGGGGGGTGGTTGCACTTACGAGCGACATCCAGAGAAAAGCCCCGTGTTCGCAGCAGCTTGAGCGAGAACAGAGGTGAAAAGAAAAGGCCTACAGTTTTGCACCTTGGCATGTGAGCGTATACACTGTAAATCTCCTCTGTCACATTCAGAGAAGGAACTGGGCTACGGAGAGGATTTAGCCGGAGAACGGAGAAGACCGCCAGAGTAACATATGAGAGAAGGAAGCAAAAAAAAAAAAAAAGAAACGAGAGGGAGAGAAAATATGATACTAATTTGGTTGACCAGTGTTAGAACTTCAAGTGCATTAAAAATGTAAATATGACACTTTGGCGGTGGTTTTCCGGCCCTGGCGGCGTGACACGGAGCCTCTCGGGGAAAACAGAGCATGTCATGTAAAAGCTCGCTCGTTTCTGAAACTCTGTAAAAATAGATCATGTCACGCTCTGGAATGTAAACTCGAGCTAGGGAGCAAATTAGCCGGCCACAAGTGATTGCTAAAAGTATGAAGTTTTCCACAAACGCTCCCCACGGACGCCGCGCGCTGTGGGCACGGAAATCAAGCCTGCAGCATGTGCTTTCGTTTTCAGGGAGAGAGAAAGAGAGAGAGAGTGGGAGAGCGACGAGGACGGAAGGCTGCAGTGCGCACGGAGGCCGAGAAAAGGAAATGAGCCTCGCTTAGCCTAGCCGTCGTCCTGTAAACCAAACGCTAACTCCCATAGCTTCTGTTTCTTGCTAGCTTCCAGATGGCCAAGGTTGCATTCGTGCGGGGTTCTGTCATCAACAAACAACATGCCGTCGTGGTCAGCTTCTCGGGGCGGCCTTTGTTGAGGAGAACCGCCGTTTTACACTTCTCCTAACCGTCAATTAGCCGCTACACAGATTAGCTAGGCTAAACACAGCGCTAAACCGTGAAGACCTGCTTTCTTAGGCTGTGAAAACACAGGGACCACGTCTTTCCCTCGTCCCTCCGGAGGTGGACGGAGCGCTGTTCACTGGTTTAGGGCATGCAGTGTTTAGAACACGAATGCCACTGAGAGCAGGAAGCTAGAACATGTGTTCTTAAGCTGCGACCGTGTAGTTTAAAGTGTGTTTGTCTGTGGCGCTGGCCTCGCCGCCGTTTGCTGACGCTGACTGAAGTGCCATTCTGGATTCAAAATGGTTCTCGTCAGGTTATTTGGCATGTGAAAGGTCAATTATAGGAAATGTTTAGGAAGTTCTCTGAATGGTAACACATGGAGTATAATGGGTACAGTATGCACGCAGAAGGCCCGCGTTCCGCTCACCACATTCTAACCCCAGTTTAATTGATCCCTGTTTGGAAAGATCTCGCCCTTTCGAAGAGGACAAACACGGGAAAGTGGTTGGAAGTTCATGCAGAAGGTATGCAGGGTGGCCAAAAGTATCCAGACGGTCCTCCTGTTTTTACAAAGGGAGTTCTGTCAAAGGCTGGTGATGGTAGTGATGGGCACCAGGGGACTGCATGTCTACAACACACATATAGACACTTATCTAAACCACCAGTAAACCTACATGTGCCTTCTGAGCTCATATGGAATGTTGATGATGGGAATATCCGGAGGCATGCACTCGTGGCTCATGACCCCCTGTATTGTACCTCTACTACCAAAACTGCCCTAGAACAACGTCTCAGGTTGTTTGTGAGGCGCCTACAGGCTTCAAATCCATCCGACGCCTGGTTCCCATCACCAACACTGTGAATAATCCCACAGAGCACTGGGCATTAAACCACTCGGAATGGCTTTTAGGACAAAACAGAGAGTTCTGAGTAAAAAGCTCAATTCTAGAGAAACTGGAGTCAGAGCTGTTCCCAGTGGTGGTGAGGTAACCAGACGTCCCCTCTAAAAGCTCCCTCACAAAGTTCCTACATGAGGTGGTTCTGAATACGCTGCCTGATGTCTGAGACGCTGTTTATGATAAAAAGCTTTCAGTCTAAAATACACTTTTTATGGCAGGTAGGTACATTCACTACAGAAAAATTATATCTTATATCTAGTTAATATATTTTAATATTAAATTTAATTAAATATCATTTTAGGAATCTTTTTGTTATTTTAAAATTCTCCCTTTAAAATAAATACAATTAAATTACATTTACAATTCGACACTTTCATTAAAAACTTGTAATTTCAGGAATCAATTTGATTAAATTTCTTTTTAAAATGTAATTTTTCATTTTTTAATTTAAATTTTAAGATTCCACAGATTTAAATTTAATTTCAAATAGTAATTTTCTATTTTAAATGTTTAATTATCATTTTAAATTATTGTTTTTTAACTAAACCTAAATTAACTTGTTTCCCGATGTTGTCAAAGCCAAATTATCTCAGGCATTTTTCTCTAAGGCAAAATTATCTGCCAATATATTGTAAAAAATTGGGATGTTGCATTACTAGCTGCAAACATTAATGTAATAAACTCCTGGAAATAATTTTATATAAATAGTATATAATAATATACTGGAAGTATATTTTTAGTATTTTTAGTATATATACATTAATACATTTTAATATTTTTGTATATATACACATACAAACACAAACACACACACATATATATATATATATATAGGGATTTAGTATATAAGCTATCCCAAACAGCATATTCATAGCCACCTCATGTAGTAACGTCCTGCGAGGGAGCTTTTGGAATTGGCCGTCCGGTTCCCTTCACCGCCACTGTGAACAGTTCTGACTCAAGTTTCCCTAGAATGGAGCTTTTCACTCGGAACCGCTCCGTCCAGTGCATGGGTGGAATCCCCCGTTCAGGTGCACCCACATGTTCCCCTGCGCCTGCCGTAGCGAAGCACAGCCAACAGAACCGGAACCCTCCGGAGGGTCCCCATATGGCCACACAGCATAACATACTACTCCCTGCAGTGTGGACGTTTCTCAGCCCTGTCCGACACGGACATGCGCTTTCAGAGCTGGCACCGGCCGGCATGTTTGCCATGGAGCTGCATGGCATCTGTGCTGTTGGAGTTCTTTCCTCCAGATGTGCAATAACATGGGTGGGTACCACAGCTGCATTATGGCTACCAGACTGCACACATCAACTCTGATTAGGCTCAAAACCCCAGCGGCCAAGAATGAGGTCAGCACTTGGAGCAGCGAACATATTAACAGGGATCTTTTCATGTAAACATGCGCGTGGTCTGCCAAACTGACCCTAAACTTAATGAAATCCATGACCGGTTAAACATTTGTTTGTGCTGGTTAGGTTTCTCACTTTGCATACTGGCTTAACACGTCAAGCCGGGCCCGGATGGCTGGAGCGAACGGGATCACATCTGATTAATCATCGGCAGCGACTTGAACAACGAGGTGAAGAACAGGGATACCGAAGGAGGCCATGGCTAATCTGTATATATTGGATTACGGGTTTTGGTCACTTGACAGCGGCCCGTGTACTCGTAAAGAGGAAGCCCGTTCGAAATGATTCCGTTTCGGGAGTAGGCGAGGAAAAGCCTGGACGGGGACAGCTGCTACTGCGGCTATCAGCTATGCTGCATACATGATTATACATGACTACATTTAACAGAATATGCCATACGGTGCAGGCGAGCCGAAGCAACACTTCGGCAGATACACCGTTTGGGTTGCTTGGAGACTTTTCATTGGCTGCTGAATGTGGAAGGGAGCTAACGTCACTGCCATGAGGCTGGATATCAACCTTCCAATCGTCATTACAGTGAAGTGGATAAAGGACAGTGCTATGTGACAGCTGGCGGTTTATGCTCTTGGGCTCCCCCTACAGTTGCGGAGCGGACAAGCTACCAAATGTGCACATGTGTCACACCGGCCTGTGGAGGCTACACTCGGTTGCTTGGATATGCAACCTCCAGCGTATAGGATGGCCGCAAAGGGGACTCTGACTGGGAGTCGGAATTCCATCGGCATCAGAAAAGAACGAACCCTCTGGGCTCACAAGGTGGAGTAATATTCCAGGACTTGGTTACAGGAGCTTCAAACCTTCAAGGTTTGTTAGTCGTGAGATGGACGGAGACCGGCCGAAACCTTCTGGAATGAGAGGAATTTGTTTTTTTGCATCCAGCCTGAAATAGGATGGAGGTTAGTTGACTTTCAGTGTCTGGGAAAACTACAAAACTCCGTGAGAAAGAGATGAGACAGGTGAATAACATTCCCAGGGATGAACACTCACCAGTACAAGCCAGTCCCAGATTGATTCTGGTCCCGTCTGTTGGGGCACAGTCTCTTCCAGCGACAGTGCCTTCTCCTATAAGAATCCCAGCCCCTGCCGTGATGGCCATGCTGGGAACACTGAGCTAGCTCCTTCTCATAGCAGCTGAAGATCGGAGATTGTTGGTGTGTGATGTGGTGGGGTAAATCGTTATGCAGTTCTGGCGGCAGGTTGCGTACACGCTCCTCCTGAGGTACATGGTGCTGTAGCAGGTATTCCAGGCCTGTAGTGGGAATGACGGAGACACCATGTTCCCTATTCTATGTTGGAGAACCATCGGAATGATTCTGAAGATGTTAAGTGCTGCTAGCTGGATGCTAAGGGGTAGCTTAAAAGAACTGGGAGAGTGTTTTAGGAACGAGGGATGAATAAAGGACACATAGAGGAGTGCAGGTCAGGGTGTCTGTGGATTAGAGTTTGGGGATCTGCCCTGAGGGACTACGTGCAGTTTGGTGTCTGTTGGTTGAAGGAGATAGGATGAGTGGGGGGAAATAAAAGGGACTCTAAGGGAGAAACAAGGGATGAGGACAAAGACCAAAAGACGAGTGCGGGTCAGGTCAACATTGGATTCGTGCTCGGGGGTCTGCCCTGAGGTACTGTATGTGAAACGGTGTCTGTGGGTCGAGCAGGAGTACAGTAGATGAGTGTTTAATTGTCCAGATTATTTATTCTTAGTGGGGGAAAAATTGGAATTCTCAAAAATTCTGCACCGAATATTCCGGAGCTGGAACAGTGTCAATATGGTATCGTCAATACAGCGTCAATAACTGGGGGACTAGTTAACCAAAAACAAATCTCAACCAAGAAGAAGGTGAAGGATAAGGAAGAGAATAAAGAGAAGGAGGAGAAGAAGGAGATGCAGGAGGAGAAGATGAAGAGAAGAAAGGAGAAGAAGAAGAGGAAGAGAAGAAAGGAGAAGAAGAAGAAGAAGAGGAAGAGAAGAAAGAAGGAAGAGAAGGAGAAAAGGAGGAGATAAAGGAGATGGAGAAGAGGAAGAAAAAGAGAAGGAGGAGAAGATGAAAGAGATGGAGAAGAGGAAGAAGAAAGAAGGAGAATATGAAAACGAAGGAAAGGAGAATAAAGAGAAGGAGGAAAAAGAGAAGAAAGAAGAAGGAGAAGATGAAAGAGAAGGAGTAGAAAACAGCAATCAGATAACAGTAGTGTTGTGCAGTCACAGTCGGAGTCACAGAGGGAGTCACAGTCGGAGTCACAGAGGGAGCCACAGAGGGAGTCACAGAAGGAATCACAGAGGGAGTCACAGTCGGAGTCACAGAGGGAGCCACCGAGGGAGTCACAGAGGGAGTCACAGAAGGAATCACAGAGGGAGTCACAGAGGGAGTCACAGAAGGAATCACAGAAGGAATCACAGAGGGAGTCACAGAGGGAGTCACAGAAGGAATCACAGAAGGAATCACAGTCGGAGTCACAGAGGGAGCCACCGAGGGAGTCACAGAGGGAGTCACAGAGGGAGCCACCGAGGGAGTCACAGAGGGAGACACAGAGGGAGTCACAGAGGGAGTCACAGAGGGAGACACAGAGGGAGTCACAGAGGGAGTCACAGAGGGAGTCACAGAAGGAATCACAGAGGGAGCCACCGAGGGAGCCACAGAGGGAGTCACAGAAGGAATCACAGAAGGAATCACAGAGGGAGCCACAGAGGGAGTCACAGAGGGAGTCACAGAGGGAGCCACCGAGGGAGCCACAGAGGGAGTCACAGAGGGAGTCACAGAGGGAGTCACAGAGGGAGTCACAGAGGGAGTCACAGAGGGAGTCACAGAAGGAATCACAGAGGGAGCCACCGAGGGAGCCACAGAGGGAGTCACAGAGGGAGTCACAGAAGGAATCACAGTCGGAGTCACAGAGGGAGCCTCTGAGGGAGCCTGGGGAACATCTGTTGGTCATGTGTTCCAGACCTTTGGCTGCCTATGAGGGGATGTGGAGGAGGCTACCAGTAGATGATCCTAGGACACGGTTTAATCAGTCAGGGATTCAGAGATGTACGACCATCAGGTGATGATGGTCAGACTGTTCCTTTAATTCCGGTCACTTCTCCTTTACGGGAAGGTTAGCAGCTCATGGCGCGCCACTGGCCGCGCTGACCCGGAGAGGAGACAAAACAAAACACAACGCGCAACGCAATACGGCATGACTCATCAAAACGCTCACTCCGAAACTCACGGCTAAAAATAACAGCGCGACGGCCGGGAGGACAGGCAGGAACGCCGCTCAGGAACGCCGCTCAGGAAAATGTTGTTCTTTCCCAGCGCTAATATCAGCGCTCACAGCCGCTAATCGAAGGGAAAATGTCAGGCATCCATTACAGCTGTCCGGTGTGATTAATGTGGGGATTTGTGGCCTACACTTCACCTCCCTGTGATGGACAGCCCGGCGCGATCAGTTACTGGCCTGGTAGCGGCGAGAGAGGGCCGCGATTCGCTGACATTGCGGTGGAGTGTGTGGTTTGGACGGAGAGTTGATTACATGTGTAGCGGTGGAGAGGGAGAGTGCTCCGGACAGAGGGAACGCTAACCGCACCACCACTTCCTGAAACAGACAGCATGAGGCATGAGAGAGAAGGCTCGCTCTGCAGGCCGGATCGGTCACTCAGCACGCAGAGGGAGAGGGGAACGTCAAGGCTGGGAATGGTGTTCAGTTATCAGATGAGCTGCAGCCAAACACCATCAACAGAGTACATGACGAAGCAAAGTACAGCGCTAACCAACACAAACACACAAACAAAACAAACAAACAACACAAATAGACAAACAAACAAGCAACACAAATAAACAAACAACACAAATAAACAAACAAACAACACAAATAAACAAACAAAATAAACAACACTAATAAACAAACAAACAAACACACATACAACACAAATAAACAAACAAACAAACAACCCAAATAAACACAAACAAAACAAACACAAACAAACAAACAAAAACACAAACAACACTAATAAACAAACAAAATAAACAACACAAATAAACAAAAACAAACACTAATAAACAAACAAACAAACTACAAAAACAAACACTAATAAACAAACAAACAAACAAACATGTAATACAAACAACACTAAAAACAAACAAAATACACACAAACAAACAACACTAATAAACAACATAAACAAGTAAAACAAACAACACTAATAAACAAGCAAAATAAACAACACAAATAAACAAAAATAAACAACAAAAACAAACACTAATAAACAATATAAACATGTCAAACAAAACACTAATAAACAAACAACACAAGCAAAAAACAAACACTAATAAACAAACAACCCTAATAAACACAAACAAGTAAAACAAATGACACTAATAAACAAAATAAACAATACTAATAAACAAACAAAATAAACACAAACAACAAAAACCAGTAAAACAAACACTAATAAACTAACAAAATAAACACAAACAAGTAAAACAAACAACAAAATAAACATAAACAAACAGGTAAAACAAACAACACTAATAAACAACAATATAAACACAAACAAAATAAAAACAAACAAACAGCACAAATAAAGAAACTAAATAAACAACACCAAAAAACAAATAAAAAACACAAACAAATAATCAAACAAAACAAACAACAAAAACAAACAGCACCAGATTAGTTTGTAGACATAGAGAACGCCTGACCTCTGTATGATCAGGTTCTGTGTTCAGGTCAGTGTGGAACGTGTAGTGTGTTCTCTGACCCTGACCCCTGACCTCTCTCTCTGTGTTTGCCCGTGTGGTGTTGCTGAGCTTGTTTACTGCGTGTGTCGCTCCTGGGTCACACATATTCATCATAACTTTGATCTTACTGCTGTTCTCAGAGGTGCTCCCAGCTTTTCCACATGACATCACGTTTCACATCTTTTTGATTCCTCCTTTTCAAAACGTCTTCAAAACACATCCTGATTTTTGTGTGTTTACAGAGAGTTACACCTTTTTCCCAGGTGTTCACCTTCGTGTGAGACACAGTTTCCCATGTGACCCTGGTTACTTTCACTTGTGATAACATGTGACGTGTGCAAACCACACATGTTCCCACTCTATCACATGACCACACTTTTTCCAGAAGCTCATGTAAATGGGATTACGCACTTTTAACGTCATCTCTCGTTTTTAATTTTTATTTATTTTATTTATTTATTTATTATTTTATTTATTTATTTATTATTTAAAATTATTTTTACATGTGACCATGTGCATCACATTTTCCATGTTATCAAATGTGTTTTTAGGATTCAGTGTAGAACATCAGAGAACAAGTCGTCTATGAAAATGCTCTATAAATAAAAATGTATATAACTATATAAGAATTATTATTAGGCTCATTAATGCACCAGTTATTTATCACGTAAATGGTGAATATAAAACTGAACCGCTGTGTAACTTCATGACTCGCCCTCAGCTCAGTGCCGGATCTGAAAGGCCTTGTCCGGCACCTCGTTGTCACCTCTGCTGGGACGGAGGGTCCGCGATGGAGGCTGATTATGACTGAAGGGGCCGTGTCTGACAGCCAGGCAGTGAGCACACAGCTGGCAGCCGGCGTGACTGAATTAATCCTAAACCATTCAGTACAGTGCACAGTAATGTGACAACGTGTCGCTGAGACCGCGGAGCTCTTTCATCCACAGCAGGAAAAACAAGAGTGCGCTTCATCAGTGAAGGAGAACTCCACCCATATTTCAGAATTCCGTCTCATTAGGATGCAGAGCGCTTTGGTGTGAAAGCTCCACGGTAGAGTCAGAGCTGTTCAGAGTGGTGGTGAAGGTAACCAGACGTCCCCTCTAAAAGCCCCCTCACAGGAAGTTCCTACATGAGGTGGTTCTGAATACGCTGCCTGATGTCTGAGACGCTGTTTATGATAGTGTGGAGAAGATCTCAGCCTTAAACTCCATTCATGGTGGAGGGATACATGCTGCAGGGCGCTGTGAGGTCAAATAGTCCCCCATAGGAACTTAGTATTTCCAAGTTTTCCAGATTTTCATCATCAACATTCCATACACACTCAGAAGACACGAGTAGGGTCACCAGTGGGTTTGATTGTACACTAGAGAAATGATGGTGCTGCTTAAGCTTGTTGCTAGCCGGTTGCTAAGGTGTTGCTAAAAAAATGAATAGAAGTCTATGGGAGGAATGAGGGATGAATAAGCAACACATGGAGGAGGGTGGGTCAGTATAATCTGAATGGGAAACGAATTCGGAAATGGGAATTTTTGGGAAAACCTTATGTTGGATCAAAAAGCTGTATACAGGCACAACATTCCTGATCAGACTGGACGTTCCGGTCGATATCTCGGAAAACCGTGGGACTAGTTAGCGGACAAAATCGAGTATCGTGTAGAAGACGGAAATGGATGGTAATAGTGTTGCCAGGTTATTGTTTCCAGGTTTTCCAGATTTTCCCATCAACATTCCGTATAACACTCAGAAGACACGTGTAGGTTCACTGGTGGGTTGCTATGGTGTTGCTAACAAAATGAATAGAAGTCTATAGGAGGAATGAGGGATGAATAAACAACACATGGAGGAGGGTGGGTCAGTATTATCTGAATGGGAAACGAATTTGGAATTTTTGGGAAAACCATATGTCGGATAAAAAAGCTGTATACAGGCACAACATTCCTGATCAGACTGGACATTCCGGTCGATATCTCGGAAAACCATGGGACTAGTTAGCGGACAAAATCGAGTATCGTGTAGAAGACGGAAATGGATGGTAATAGTGTTGCCAGGTTATTGTTTCCAGGTTTTCCAGATTTTCCCATCAACATTCCGTATAACACTCAGAAGACACGTGTAGGTTCACTGGTGGGTTGCTATGGTGTTGCTAACAAAATGAATAGAAGTCTATAGGAGGAATGAGGGATGAATAAACAACACATGGAGGAGGGTGGGTCAGTATTATCTGAATGGGAAACGAATTTGGAATTTTTGGGAAAACCATATGTCGGATAAAAATGCTGTATACAGGCACAACATTCCTGATCAGACTGGACATTCCGGTCGATATCTCGGAAAACCGTGGGACTAGTTAGCGGACAAAATCGAGTATCGTGTAGAAGACGGAAATGGATGGTAATAGTGTTGCCAGGTTATTGTTTCCAGGTTTTCCAGATTTTCCCATCATCTATAACACTCAGAAGACACGTGTAGGTTCACTGGGGTTTAAATAGTCAATAAAGTGTCTACATGTGTGTTCTAGATATGGAGAACCCTGGAGCATCTGAACCACCTCACTCCAAACCCAGAAATCAGAAACACTGGTGGGGTTTCCCTGAGCAGGTGCGTGTGAACGAAGGTGGCTGGTATTAGCTGAGTAAAGGCGTATTCGTTCAGGTGCGTTCCGGTTTTCGCTCTCCGGAGCGAGGATCAGTGCTGCCGGAGTTTGGACGTACGCTGACAGCTATTTAGGAAGGAGAGCAGCACTGCGATGTCGATGGCACTCACATCTGTGTTCAGTTTGAAATGTTTATCCTCAGGAACCTGCCTGCCAGTCTAGAGTTACTCAGTAATTCATCCAGCCCTGTACGCTGCCGAGACCGGCGAGAGCGGACCTCAGCTTCGGCTGACCGCTCCGCAGCACCACCAGTAGTAATAGGGGATATTTGTTTTGGTGGAACAACCTGGCTTCTCTCAACCCGCACACGGTCAGGGTGACCCCACAGTACTCTCCGATAGATACGGCTCCCAGATCGGCCCTAACGGAAAGTACTTTTTCCCAGGTCTGTGGAAGTGAATCGCTTCCCTCGGGCTAATTTGCGACCGCCTCCAATTATCACAGCGTCCTACATCCCACACTACGGAATGTCTGTTACAGCTGACTTAGAACTCCTACACTCAAATGGTTCTCTGATGTCCTTCAGAGGTGAAAACTCCCAGGTGTGGTTCTACACTGTACCCATTTATACCCTACTATGTGGTTCTAGACTGAAATGAGCCATTTCCCCTTTTTTGGTGAGCTCATGAATAATTAGATGAGCCCTGCCCTGATTGGCTGGTTTACAGCGAGACGCCCCAATGAAGCACCATGTGGAAGTAGACTAAATAAAATGAGCCTCTGTGTAAATAAGCTCCGCCCTCATACTATTTAGTAAGCTATGCTAGTTAATTGGAGCTAATGCTAGTAGCTAACGTTCCCTGTACTAGCTACTGGCACACAGTAGATTAAAGTTGATCCTCACGATGGAGCTCTCAGTTTAAGATGATCTGCTCCAACCGCCACACACGGATACAATCACACAGCATGGCTGCTACTTACAGGCTGCTGTTCGGGTGGTGGTGCTAATAAAGGTGGAGCTGCTCCTCTCGCCAGTCTCTTCAGGGTCAGACGCTGAGCGGAGCTGCTCCATATTGTCCAGAGAGGTTGGGGAATCTGTCCGGAGTGGAATGTGCAGACTGCAGGATTAAAGGTATTCCGGGATCCTGTTAGAGATGAAGTTCCGATTTCGCAATGTTAAGTTCCACCTTAAATGGTACCACGACTCGCATTCTGGTGCCTGTACAAGCTGCAGCATTTAAGGTGGAACTTAACATTGGATCAAGAAGCTGGTGAATCAGCCATGTACCACAGACAGTCGGGTTCCATAGGAAGGGAATGAAAAGTGTCGGCATTCCCTTCCCAGCCTGGAACGTTGGATTCTCCACACAGTCCGCCATGTTGGTTCTGTAGCTCCGTTGTGGTCGTATGTAAATGCTGGGGGTGTAAATATTAACGGGTCTGTTCCGTAACAGTTCAGGATTTTGGAATCAGCCGGCATTCCCGTCCTTTATTTGGGAGTGCAGGATTTGGATTTGAAGGGAGAACAGTGTTTGAGGTTCAAAATATATCGGTTCTACGTACTAGACTCTGAGAAGACACCCCAACGGGAAAAGGAGACCGACGTCCAACAAAGAAGGTGCTGGTGTTCTCAGAGCAATGGCCCGACCAATGAAGGTGAGGAGTGGACACTGTGGGGCTGTTTGGCCTGAAGACGGAATATGCTAAAGGCGGTCTCTGAGTTTTGCACAGTACCGTATCTGCTTTGAATAGACCTCTAGCCCACATCTGGAAGCACTGCTCATATCGAGCACCAGCTCTTCTAAGGCTAACCCCGAAAACGGCCCTCCACGTTAGAGAGACGGTAAGACACACCCCCTCCTTAAAAAACGGGAAAAATATTTGCATGTTTTCCCAAAATACGTCTCCGAGCCAAAACCTACTTTAGCACACTCAGCGGACGCGGAGTATGTGTTCATAGCGATGAGACGGTGATGATAAGGCCTCTAGACCTCCGAATGGGACGTGCACCGAGGGGTTGACCCCTAAGAAGGGAACAGCCCCGGCCTAACTCGGCCAACACGGGACTCACGCAGCAATTTCTTGTCTTGTATTAGCTTGATTACTTTAGCCATGTGCAACAATACGACCCCGAAAAATATTTAATAGCTGAAGTCACAGGGCCCAGACCGCATGGCGTAATTAAATTGCTTATAAGTGAAAACATTTCACTGCCAAGGAGTTCGGCGGAGAACGAGGAATCATTGGGATACATTTATTGAGGGCATCGCCTAACACAAACCTCATGAGAACGATGTAACATGAAATATATGGAAGGAAGCTACTTCCTTCGACTCGGGCTCCGTAACAAGTCAAGCGGTGGACAAATTCGCTTTGGATTGGATTAGCGTGTTGGCCTCCGTCACTGCTTAACTCCCTGCGTTCAGTTAATCAAGGACCTAAGAATGTACGCCGGGCTGACGGATGGCTAGATAAGCAAAAGTATTCAACACGGAGGAGCTGGGAAAAGGCTGTTATTCCGCAACACTAGCGTACAGAAGATTAGCTAACACTTCCACATCGGATACAAGCATCCTCAGCGAAACAGCAGCACCTCAGCGTGACCCGACTGACGAGTAAACTGAGCAATCAGCTCCCATCACCGTCAGGAGGATCCTTTCTCCTGCTAGTCGTCCTCCTGGTTTTTTGAGGGAGCTAGATTCTGGCGGGAATGTGATCCCTGTGAACTACAGTGCGTTCATATTCACCTGTGCCTACCTGTAAACACCAAGTGTTAGAGAGTGAGCCTACACATCTACATAGGAGCCGCTCGTCTTCTAACAGAGGCTACAGCCTAGCGCTGCCATTCAGTTTCTTATTCGCTAGCACTTGTTTGAGTTTCCCCGTTCCGCCTTAAATGGCACTGACAGCATTCTGTCCCTGTTTCACATTCCACCTTAAATAGTGCAGCCGTCACAAGACATTTCGCTTCTCCATTGCCAGCTTGTTCTTCAAATTCTTCTGTTCCACCTTAAATGGTTACCTGACCTCAGCAACACTGCTGTGAGGATTTGATTGAGCATTAGCTGTATTGCACATACATCTTCTACAAACCTAATGCTCAATCAAATCCTTACAGCAAGGTTCCAAAAATCCATACCTGACCTCACTAATGCTCAATCAAATCCTCACAGCTATGTTCAACATCAGTACCTGACCTCACTAATGCTCAATCAAAACCTGACAGCAATGTTCCAACATCAGTACCTGACCTCGCTAATGCTCAATCAAAACCTGACAGCAATGTTCCAACATCAGTACCTGACCTCGCTAATGCTCAATCAAATCTTCACAGCTATGTTCGACATCAGTACCTGACGCATCAACTAATGGCACAATTCTATATATCCTCACAGCACTGTTCCAAACCACAGTGACCTAAACCTCACTTAATCACTCGAATCACAATCCTCACAGCAATGTTCAACATCAGTTACCTAACCTCGCTAATGCTCATGTCAAATCACCTTCAGCTTATGTTTCGAGCATCAGTACCATGACCCTCACTAATGCGCGCAAAATCATATCCTCAACAGGCATATGTTCAACATCAAGTACCTGACTCACTAGCATACTGCAAATCAAAGTACCTCACTGCTACCGTACAACAGGCAGCACCTGACCTCACTAATGCCTCAACGCGAAGATCCTATACAACTGTATGTTCAACATGACATAGTACTATTGACCTCATTAATGGCTCAACCAAATCCTCAAGCTATGTTTCAGCATGCAGGAAGCTGGTCTCAACTAAAGTACTCTAATCAAATCTCGCACAGCTTTAGGTTCAAACATCAGTAAGCCTTACGTGCCAACTATTATGCTCAACCAAATACTCACCGCTATGTGTCAAGCATCAGGACCTGGGTCTCCACTCTATACATCATATGCAAATCCTGTCAAGCTATGTTTCAACATCAGTAGCCTTGTACTTCACTATCATATACTCAACCAAATCCTCAAGCTATGGTTCGAAGATTAGTACCATGACCTCACAAATGCTCAACAGACAAATCCTCACAGACTATGTTCCAGCATCAGTGCCTGGTCTCAACTTATAATCAATCAATAATGCTCACAGACAATGTTCACGCAATCAGTCACCTGTACCTCACGAATTACTGCAAACCAGAGAAGTCCGTCACAGACACAAGTTCGGTAAAAATCAGTATACTAAGCCTCACTAATGCTCAATCCAAAATCCCTACAGCGAGTGTATTCACTGGCAGCAGGTGTGTGTGATGGCTGTATAGAGGGTGTGTGTGCTGTAGCTGCGATGCTACAGCGTGCGGTGGCCTTCAGCCTCAGTGCTCCGGCTCCGTCATTGGCCGAAGACTCAATTAGGAGCCCTGTGTTTTGACTAGCCAGCGGAGCGGCGGCAGAGTACAGCGCGCTCGCTGAGTAAAACCTTACTCTCGTAACA